>CM024566.1:22588587-22889176 GCA_014182515.1 Eucalyptus microcorys
ATGCTGTCTTGTAATATGTCTTCTGCATATAATATTCCATGCTGCACACAATGAGCAATTTATCTCACATCAACTACAAGGAGGGACAAAGGACTCCAAACGAGACAAACAGTAGAATGATCACTCTGCAATCAAACAATAGGTATATTCCCATTTTTTGGTCCTATAACTTAGGTGCATTGTGCAATCAAGTCCTGTAATTTTAGTCAATTGTTCAGTGTAGTCCTCTTGCGACAGGAGATCACAAAATCCAATAAAATTGATGTCATGGACTTTCATCTTTCTCCAGAAAATGACATACAAAGTGCAAATCCATTTGGACAAACATCACTGGATGTGTATTCTTTGGGTGATATATCATGAAGTCCACACAGAAAACCCAAAAAAATTAAAAAGCTCAGAAATGTGCTTGAAAACAGAGCAACCATCATTGATTTAATTGGGGAAGATGAAGTTTGAAATTGACTTTGACCAGTGAAGATTGAGCTTAAAATTACACCAAGGCTCTCCTAGAAAATGCTGTTCTGCTGTTGTTTCACCAGCTCATAGAAATTGACCCAAACACAAGTCAAAACCACCAAGAAGACGAAGAAGGCAATGAGTACATAGCAGAAAGAGAAGTGTCCATACAACTCGTCAACCACATCCCCAGAGGACTGGTTTAAGAGCAGCAACAAGAGCAACACAGGCCTCTCATCCTCCTGCTCTCTCTCCTAGGACTATTTCTCCTTTAATCCATCCTAAATTCTTGGGTTATTTCAAGCTCAGTGGGATTACCTTCACTGATCGAAGGAAATTTCAAGATTCATCTTCTCAAACTAAACCCCATATGTTTTCTCTACTTTCAAGCACATTTCTGTGCTTTTTGATTTTTTTTTTTTTTTTTATTTTATATGGGTTTTACTTTGTGGACCTTTTATGATGCATCACCCTCTCTCAAGAAAATAGTCCACATTGAGTGATGTTAGTCAGCATGGATCTCATACTTTCCACATCATTTCTTTTTTGTACATACAAGCCCGTGTCATCGATTTGATTGGAGTTCCTGATCTCTGGTCATCAGAGGACTGCATTGAAAAATGGACTGAAGTTCCAGGACCTCGATTGCATGAATTAAGAGTTACAGGACTTGGATTACACAATCCACCTAAGCCATAGGACCAGAAATGGAATTACCCCTAAACAATAACTTTGGATGTATAATGCTCATGAACGTCTCATGGTTCATAACCTTCCTGAATCAGAAAATTTAAACTTTACATAATGGTAAAAACATGGTCACAGGATGAAATTTTGACCTTGGAAGTGGCTCAATACAAACAAGGAATGGTTATATGGAGGCCTCCTATTGCAGCATGAAAAGTAAAGCCAAATCTTCAAAGAGAAAGCTAATAGATGATGCAAGCTGTGGCTCAATACAAACAAGAAATGGTTCTATGGAGGCCTACCATAGCAGCATGAAAAGTAACACCAATTCTTCAAAGAGAAAGCTAATTGATGTCACAAAGGAGGGAGGGATAATACATCCACAAAATATAACTTTAGAGGATGATTAAGGGAAACCATTGCTAGAGGATGCAGCTTAATTCTGCTGTTGTAGGTGGTTCTTGGTGGATGAGATACTTGAGGCACCATCATAACATGGAATTGGAGAACAATTACTAACTTCCAACGTCATTTTGCCACTTTTATTAGTACTAAGCTGGTGTACAATTTCCAAGTGACACACTTCCCTCAAACTGCCCCATCTCTTTATATTGATTTTTGCTGCTGATCCTTGATTTCGTGACAGATTCACAAGACCAGGTCATCAGATTGACTTCATTCCAACTATACCTTATTAAATTTTAAACCAAAAAGTGGATAATTTCATTCATCCCCAGGAAGACATTTTGCAAGTTGAATCTTTCTTTGATATTTAGGATAGTGAGACCATGTTTTTTACCTTGAAGTGCATACAGAGATAGAGTCCCCAAGGAAACTGCTTTAACTAAAAAAGAAACAACAGCCTCTCTAAACAACTTAAGTATCAGTAGTCAGGTAAAGAAATTTCTTTGCATATACTAAATCTGGGAAATATGCAACATCATAACAGCATAATATAGTAGCCACTGTTAATCAAAGGCCACTTTGCAGCTTCACATACAATCCTTTACATATTAGAACCTTATTACTGGACTCTCTGGAAGTTTTGTGAAGAGAAGTCCTCAGAACTTAGCACCTCTCTTGACAAGAAAGTAGATGGCAATATTAGGAAACAAACTTCAAACCAGCATAAGTACACCTTTTTTCTTCTCTAGAGAGTGGTTCTCTTTGTGGGGTCTGGAGATCTTATAGCGTGGGCAAAGGCAAAAATAACACTTGAGGTGGCACTCAAAAATGCACAAGGCAAAGGCGGGAAAAAAGGGCACACCCCAATAAAGTAGGGCGCAAAAACACAAAATGGGGAAGTAGCATTAGTATTTGACAAAAATAGACATCAAGGGTTCAAGCCACATAAATAAGGAAAAAATGGTGATCAAGAAGAGCATGCACTCTAGATGATTGAGTCAGAGACAGATAAGAAAAGATGAATTGAAAGAGAGAAATTAGACATAGTAAAATGTAGAGCTCAATCTCATACATGTGCTACCAAAGGCGCACATGCACAGAGCTGGTACTGGTACACTGGCCTAAGTGTAGCTAACAGTGACAATTATGAAAAATTTGCAGGTGCTGCTCTGCTCTGAGAATCTGAAAAGTACTTCTAGTCTTGAAAATGGTGGACTTTCAACACCGCCATAAATAAAAGGATCGATTAGACTTTCACAGGAAAAGCCAATTGACTTAAGTGAAATCCATTTATCTTCATCAGGTGACAAGTTAAGCTTGTGTCTGATGAAGAAAGCACAAAACGTGGTAGAAGGCGTACGCCTGACCTCATGCGCCCTGCTGGACTTCCTAGATAGAAGTGCCATTGCCACACCTCGCCTGAGCACATAGGTAAACCAGTTGATTCTCTTTCGACACTGTTCTTATCCACTTTAAAAATTTTCAAGGTCTTCAAAATGTTCACTTTCTTTCTGTACAACCTATAAACAGTCTCTGATTATTTCTCATTTCCTACGCTCTTGGATAGTTTTGTCATTTAAAGCAGAAAGAAGGGCATTTTGGTGAGTCTCCTTGTACAAGACACATTTCTGACATAACTTTGTACGAGGCCACCCACTAAATTTGGATCTTTATTAAGAAGACTTGGGTAAGTTTATAACCTTTTTTTCAGTGGCTTTTTCAGTTTTTAATTAGTCCTTTTAAGTTAATGTATTTCTTAATTAGTTATGAAATTCATGATAAGTGAAATATATTTCCTAAAATATCCTAATAGATCATATATATTTGTCTAAATTATGTTAAGTTCAGTCAATAAAATACCAAGAAAAATTTCAGATGTTAAATGTGCCAATTTTAATATTATCCTGATTTGAGTTATTAACTAAAAGAAGTTGGCATGATCTAAATACTTAATATTTCATTTCAATGGGATGAGAACAGTATTTCGATTTAATTGGGAAGTATACTTCAGATTACTACTTTTTGTGCGCCAACTATATTGTGATTTGTAGAGCTAGCTTATGATTATGATCATGATCATTAGAGATATAAATGAGTCCACCTACTCAAAAATTACTTGAACAAGACTTGATGACTTTAGGTGTAAGTCAATTTTGAATAGCTTGAGCATCAAATCAAGTTGAGCATGGACTTGAAAATATAGAGTTTGCATAGCTCATGTACTTAATTAAATAGATGAGTATCTAACCTTTTTGTGAATTTCACTTTTGGTTAACAATTTAATGTCGTGAAGGTGAAGTCCCACATTTGGATGAGAAAGCAATATTCTGTTATGGGGAGCATGGCTATGGAGTGCTTGGGAACTAGGGATAGCTTGTGAGAGATCTCGATGTTCCATCTCATATGTTGAACATATATGTTGAATTTAACTTGTAGAAACTACTTAATGATCATCTTAAATACTGGGATTTCTATGTCTCTAAATATAAGCAGTATACAATATCAGATAAAACTTAAATATAATATGTTAAAGGTAAGGTCAAATGAAACACAAATATAAAATTCATCCCAAGTTTCTTTTACAATTATCCATTGTAGAAAGGTATGTATCAATCAATATATCATTGTAGACTACACTACAAGTTAATGCATTGAAGCATTTATTTGAATATTGGATAGACGCATCATGTTTTTGGATAGAATATGCTATGTGCTTTGTCTTATTAATTTTCTAAACATCTATAACTTTTAAAACTTGTTTACATCAAAACATGAAAGTTGTATGCAAAAAAGTAAGATCGGTTTAATAATCACTAATTAGCATATATCATGATTGTATCTTTGGCCACTACTAATGGATGGTAATTAAATTCTAACAAATTATATTGAGAAGGAACCCATGTGTAGCATGGGCCCAAAAGCTAGTTTCCAGAAAACAGACATATTCATTGCTAAACACATGCTTAGCTATTGATGAAAGGAATAAAATAAACTGATCAGTCATATGCTATAACGTATAGCACCATAGAGAACCAGAACAAAAATTGCTTTGGGAAGCAATAGAACAGCACAAAAGGATGCAGCCATGACACAGAATAAAATGTCCATAAAACACATAGATGTTTGAGATATAAATGCATCCATTGTCATGTCTAGGGCGCAAAGGGAAGAATACACATCACCTCTGCACCAGTCTGCAAAAACTAAAAGTGCACCAAAGATAAAACAGAAGCATACCTACAGTGCTGATCAGATGATGAGGTCATTTGCATAGTTTCACCAGTAACAAGATGCTCTACTACTGTTGCTAACAATGATACAACCTACAAATAGAGCAATCTAATAAGAATATGACCTTTTTATGCTGCTCAAGGTATGGCATTGCAATCCCAGTGATACCACATAAACTCTACACTTCTTAATGATTGAAATCTTTAAGGAACAGAAATATGGAAGGAAATGAAGCAAGATTTATTTAGGAGTCATAAACTCAATGAATAGAGAAGACACTTTAGGGGATTATCCTCCATAAATCATCTGATCTTTCTTAATTTAGTAGATTGATACAAAGAAAAGAAAAATGGCAACTGGAGCTGCGTTGGAAAAGCTCTCTCTGCTCAGAATTTGAATTTTACTATTTTTGTCAAATGGGATGTGAAATAGTGGACAAAATTTCAGTGCAAAAGAGGAAGAGAAAGGAGGATGCTGAATCTCCTTGTCAATCCTAAACAAGGGCAGTTTGCGCAAATACAGAACAAACATTTGTGAGACTAATTTGAATATCCTGAGCCATCATAAGAAATTGCATCTATTGCTCTACAAGCAAGAGGACCTGATGTCCAACAAGCCTAAGCTTGAATGTCCACACAAAATTAGGGAACCATGATCTTGCAGAGGGGGGAAAAACAGAACTCAACACACTCTAGATAGTAAATATATACCTAGATTTTGAGAATGTTGCATCCACTATTTACAACTAAATGACAAAAGAAGAGCCTAGTATCCAGTACCCAAAGTATGTCTTTTTTTATGGGCTAGACAAAATAAGTCCTATCATGTAGTGTTCATTACTGAAACAAAGACTATCATTAAATATCAATACAGAATCATGTCAAATCAAAACTGAAATCCACACATACCTCTGTGTTTTTCAAGGATGCAAGTGCCACACAAGCTCGAGAAAGGAGAAAATCCCCAGCTAAAACTGCCAACTGCATAGCAAACAAAATACTGTTGACGTCTAGTTGTTTTGATATACTATCATCTATAAGGACCACAATGAAGTCATAAATCTTCACAATGCATCTTCTTCATAAAGCGGAACAGTATGGTAAGACTAAAATTTCTTCTCCTGTGTGAAAGAAAATCAAGGCACAAAGGTGCAGGCATTAGGTGCAGGCATTGTGTCTATGTAAAAGAAGAAAAATTTCTCTGCCCATTACTGATAAACACCAAGTTTGGAGCACAATACTTACATACATACATACATACATACATACATACATACAAAAATCATGAACAGAATCTAGTCATATAACAAATATAAGAACCAGCAATGTTCCTGAAGATGGTGGAGATGTATGAGCACCTTGTTTCCCATGATAAAATTTAATGAACCAATACCACGTCTTGTGTCTGCATCATCCAAGACATCATCATGAAGAAGGCTTGCAACCTAAGGGAAACAGATAACATGTGCATTAATCAAGAAATCAAAAGGTTCCATAATAGGGGTAACTTATGAGAAACGTTATTTGAGTCTATGAAAATGTACAGCAAAAGAGATGTAATCCTTATTCTGCATTACTGGTACTATGAAACATGCTATACATATGGGCAGGGTCTGTTGCCTTTCCTTTCTTTCTATATTGAAGTGTGAAATTAAACTTCCCAACTTACACAGAATCATCTCTTATTTTATATACTTGCTTCGCAATGTCTTATTCATTTTATTTACTTCTATTTACTGACAACAGACTTTCTTTCTTGGTTGGTGGGCAGGTTATGGTGGTGGTGAGTTTGGGGAGAGCTCAGATATATTAATCTAGTGTTCAAAGAAAGCTGTAGGCAAATGAGAAAGTAGCATCATGGACATCATTTAAAGAACAACTTCATCTAGTAATAGCCTTTGTGGATCACTCAAAAGACAAATTTTCTCCACCATCTACTGTATATTATGTTTCCAAGGTTCACAGGACCAGCAATTTAGATGCTTAAATGTTAAAAGAAAGGAAAAAAAAAAGATATAAGAGAATAATTTAACTTAATCCATATGCAAATGCAGCAACAACCTGTTATTTCCTACTCCTTTGATTCCACAGACACAGAAAAAAGGCACATTTAACAGGAAGATGAAAAACTAACTTACATGAATCATCTCTGTGATCTCAGCTATGCACTGATGTCTTGTACGTAGTTCCAAAGACACTGCATCTCCTACACTACCATCAGTTGGTTCTGGCAGAGGCATATGCAAAGCACTAGCCATTAAAAGTAAAACCTGTGCCAGATAAAAGACAAAATTCAAGAGAAGGTGGAATCCAAAATATAAGAAGTATGTACATCACTAGAAACCTAACTTTGTCTCTCTACAAAATAAATCTGCACCTAAAAGTATGGAAAAAGAAATCAAATCATGGAAAATGATAAAGAAATTGAAATCCACATGCACAACAACCAATTAAAACCAAAGATTTAAACATTAGAAAAGAGGAACTTGAGTTCCAATATGCCTCAAAGCATCTTCTAAAAGCCGTTAGTTCCACAAGTACCACAATAGTTCACAGGCCATATGCTATTATTAATATGTCCTGACGTTCAACAAATTATTATTTGGCTTAGGAAGGGTGTCTATCTCCTTCATGCGAAATTACACCAAAAGCAATAAAAGTTTCATACAGAGTGCAATCAATTCATAAATATTTCAAATCAAATTCCAATCCTTTTGCTGTGCAACCAAGTCCTAAAATGGCCACTGGTGGCGTTTAGACACCAGAATTTTGGACAATATTCAATTTTCACAAAATAAAGCATGATTATGACTCGACCATAATCAGGTATGACTTGATTATCAGTTACCATTGCAAACCAAATTCAAAATCTATGTGAAGTCAAGAAGTCGTTTTTACATGAAATCGAAAACTAGTCCTCCATTTTAATTTAAACCAAAAAAAGCTTAATCAAATCAATTTATCATCCACAAATAAGGAAGATCATTAAATAATAAGACACATGCCTCTAATTACAAAAAAATAATAAGAAACCAAAAGAACAGGAGATAGATTCAGGTTAGTTAAACCCTGGAGTTTGAAAATCAAATTCTCATTCAATAAATGAATAAAACTTATTGAATAACTAAATTGAATACTCAAGAGCAACCTTATGTATGGTTTTAAGAACCAATGATTGATCAAAAAGAACTTTGTTCAACTTTGGTGATTAAATTTGAGATTTGAAGGTCGGTCTGCAGGTTCTTCACAAAAGTCAATTTTCCTCAAATCTACATAAGACTTGAGTCTTGTCTTTTAATCGATCTCATAACCAAGCCATACAATGAATACTCACCAAGATCAATATGCCTTTTTACAAGGGTATAATAGGAACCGTCTTGGTTTTGCTGACTGGTTGAATCTCCGTCAATTAGATACACCAGTCAAGAGGACTTAATTGCATGAATTTCAAATTAAAACTTGCACCCACTCTATACAAAACATTTAGGACTTTAGCTACAATTCCCTCTCCCCCTTAAAGCCTCTCAGAGCAAACAAGCCGGATGACAATGATTTATTAATATTTCTTAATATCACAGTTCTCAGGCAAGCAAATCTTGGTTATCCTCAACACATTTTCTCCTGACTCAACATCACACCTCAAACACTCCCATACTGTGAACTTAATGGTGTGGATCGGAAGAACAAAAATAATGGTTGCATCACAAATTAGGAACACACTTATCAGTCAAAGGTCTGCAATGCAAACCTTGCAAAAGCATGAACATTCAGCATAGTTAATACATCAATGAATTATAACATCACAATGCAATAAAAGCAATAGGCAAACTCCAAACTTCTGATATTCTGAAATAATAAAGACAAGGTCTTTTGTCTAATGATAAGCAAAATCTGTTAAGAGGTCCCAAGGAGGTAGTGGGCACCACCCCTGTATGAAATGGCTTCAGAAGGGAAGCCTCACATAAAGAGACATACTAACATTTCCCTCAAACAAGAAGTATGATATTAAAAAGTAGAAGTCATAGGACGTACTGTAGGGCGAAACCTTTTCCCTTCCACACCCAGTTTAAAAAAATATTCAGCAGCTGAGGCAAGTTTTGGGACCTAAAGAATCAATTTCCCACTGTTAGATTATTAAGGAGAAAGCATTCAAAGCATTCCTACTTCCTAATGAAACAAAAGAGAAGAAAGCAAATATTGGTACCTCAGCAATAACCATTGATCGCAATTTGTTAGCAAGTACAGATAGCTCATCTGCAACAAGTGAGAATGGGTCAAGTTGTTCCTGAAAGAAGCAGCAGAGGATGTAAGAATATAAAATGCAAAGCAAACCATACATGACAAGATGTTAATCCTTATAAAAATTACCAAGAGTAAGGCAATGGGAAAATATAATTGTGAGATTGATCAAATATGTGAATAGTAAATAGAAAATTCACAAACATCAGAATGGCTACAAAAAATGACCTCAACACAAAAGGACATTATTCGCCGCAACAGCAATGCTAGAGGAAAATAGGAAGCCATGCCACGTTGGACATATGATGGAATAAGGAAGAATTATGATGGATGCCAAATTATTCTCATCAAATATTTAAAGAGGAATTGCATTAGCCAACAAAATAAGATTCAACTAATTTTCAATTTTATTTCGTATATAAGATATCTCAAGCTGATTGACGAAAAGCTTACTCAGATGAGTACTTCACTGTCAAGAACTCCTAGTATTTGGATCAAGAAATGCTACACTTTTTTGGGGAGACAAGAGTAATCATTTTCAACATGTACAGTGAAAATATTGTGAGTAGTCAGACTAAGACTTCCCACATGTCTCCATGATTTTGTTGCATCTCCTTAGCGAAAGTAAATGGTAAGGCTACAAATCCCACACTTTATAGCTTCATCATCTAATGCCCACTCTTATGTGTTAAACCAAAAATTGCCATTAGCAAATTTAAACAGTAGATTAAGCATGCTATATTGATATTAATACAGGGCCACGTGTCCCTATAAACAGATTCAGATACATATCACATACACACATGTGCATGTGTTTGCAGCATAATCTCTTAACGTGATGCAGATTCACCAGCTTTTCTAGTAAAACGTGGCCATATAATTTAGTCTTCAGCCATCATGTATTTGTGCCAGTAAGTCGCAGTACATTGACCAGTGGTCTCTTACATTTAAAAAAGACCAAAAAGGAAAAGAGACAGTGGAGGGGAATACCCAATTAAGATATTGTTTTCTCAATCAATCTACAAAATATTCAACTCAAAGAAACTGAAGAAGGACCCCATCAAGGAGACTGTTATACATCATGAAATGACATCGCCCACAAGAAAATTGATTTGAAATTACAATCAAGGAATGAAAATGTATTCAATGAAGTAAAAGAAAGCAACAAAGTCCACAATAAGAGAAACTGAAATTATATGAAAAGCTCTTTAGAGTAGGTATAGCTATACGTGATTACATATAAGTATCACAAAGGTCGAGACTCATCACCATGCTATGGAAAGAAAAAAACTTTATTTCACCAAAAATAAGTTACAAGCACAATATCCCATGCCACCTCAAAACACAACAACTGAAAACAAGCTTTCATAGTGATGACCACAAGACAAAAGGTGCACACTTAGCACAACTGATCATGGACAGAATAAATAGATTGGACGATTGTGCACAGACGAATATTCACTTGTTTGAAAAGTCGAGGAGGAAAAATTTATATGTTAAACCCAATAATAAAAGTCTAAAGCTCGATACAAATTAACTGAAAGGGAAACTATAAGCAACACAAAGAAAGCTTTCATTAAAGGACAAAAAAAGGTGATGCTACATCAAGCCTGACAACCCAACAAAACTGATCATCCCTAATGAGATTAATAATAAATCATTTGACTAGAAGAATTTCATATTCATAGCAATGCCACAAGCAGAAGCTAAACCAATAAAAAACTGGGCAAAAAAACACACACACACACATACTCCCTCCAGCACTATTTCAATCGTAAATGTACATTTAATCAAACAATATTGAAAGCGACATTGTGCTGAAATATGTAGAAAAATAAATAACAGAAGACAGCATGACTACCTCAACCGCTGTTTGATGATGAATCTGATGCCTGATACTATATGAGGAAGGTAAACACCATGAGTAGATATCTTTGCAGCCCAACACCTATCGTCACAAAGAAAATATGACTCAAAGAAATAGATTCCCCAGAAACGAGATTAAAAGTTGGAGTTTGAGTTTTTAACAGTTAATGGTTTGTTAAATGTCCGCCTTTAGCAATGGAGAAACTACCTACCCCCCCAATTGTTCAAAACCTCCACAAGCTAATGATAATCCAGAATGAAAAACCAATTATCGAGCAATCTCAGCAAACACTAATGCATGTCCGTGACGCTGCGTTGCCTCACAACAAACGAAACAAGTCCTGTCGAGTCACCAAAACGGCAGCAACTGCCTTACACTCCAAAATCAGCTGAATAAACTTAGAGAAAAGCTTAACCGAACAAGTCATTGTCGCACTGCCTACCGCCGAGATCGTACCAATGCAACAGCCTCACGGACAATACGTCGAACACAAAGAGCGCATACCCAGATCACCATTTCACCCCAGCTCTCCAATCCCCACAAAAAGATTGGCAAGCTCAGCACTCCCCCTCGCAAATGCTCCCACGCGTACGACCAATCGGAAAAGAAAAAGAGAAACGACCCGCGAACGAGGACGCACCGTCATAGGAGAGCCGGCGAAGTGGGTCTGAATCAGGGCGGGGAGCCGATGATCCGAAGAAGGAAGCGGGCGGCATCCATTGAAGCCTCGCCTCGCGAGCCTCGAAACCGTGCGCAACCCACGAGGGAACGACATCGCTCGACGCTCTGGGCTTCGCGAGAAGAGCAGAGGAAGAACAGCGCAGAAAGAGAGAGAGAGAGAGAGAGAGAGAGAATGGTCAAAGCCGCCAACCGACTAAAACTTGTTCTCTCGTTCGCAGCGGTGACGACACGACGGCCGAAGCACAGCCATCCGTAAGCACAGCTTATATTAACGTTACAAAGAAGCCCACGTGATGATGGAAGGAGGCGGATCGCATTATTGCTATTGAAGGGAAGGATGGACCGAATTTCCAACATCCTTGGGAGAGAATTAAGGGAAAATGGAATGGATTTTCCTGTCCACACTTCAATGTTGACCTGCGGGAGGGAGAAAATTTTTTTTTTTTTTTTTTTTTTCTGTTTGTTTTAATCGGAAGGAAAATTTTTATTTTACGTGAAAGAGAGATACATAAAACCAATCCCGGAAAGTTACAGTCTAGTGCAAATTCGAAGATTGAAATAACTAAGTACAGCTTGTAGAGACTAAGAGCGAAGAAAGTTTGGTGATTCATATTTGGAATAAGTACGCTAAGAGTCCTAAAATTTGTCACGAATATGCAATCGAATTCTAAAACTTTCAAAAAATATAATCAAGTTTTAAAACTTATTGCGAAAATGTACTCAAATTCCAAAACTTTCAAAAAGGGTAATCAACGAAATGATTTGATTGGATTAATTTGATAATTTTTGGAACTTGATTGCACTTTTTGAAAGTTTTGAAATTTAATTATACTTTTACGACAAGTTTAGGACTTAATTACGCTTTTTGAAAATTTTAGAACTCAATTCCATGAATTTTTTTAGACTATTTCTTCATTTTTCAAAAGAAAATTACCTAAATATCACTATGAACATTTACAATTTTCGTTCGGGAGATGTTAGCCTAATGGGGATGATGGTGGCCTGTGGGCTGCAATTTTCATTTCAAAGGAATGGGTAATCCATTGAACTTTTGTTGGAATCTAAAGATATACATTATTATATTTGCTAACCTTGATTAATTCAACAATGGAACTTAGATGGAAAAGCAATATATAACGTCGTGGAATGAAGGTCTTTTTTTTTTTTTTTTTTCTTTTCAAGGAATAATATCACCATTGTCCCTTTATTTTGTCCGAAAATCAAAATCATCTTTCTCTCTTAAAGTCAACGTATAGTCATTTCATTATACCTTTTCTCTTAATGGTCAATTTTTGTTGACATGGATTGCAGAATAAATGACATAGACCCACTGAAATACATGTGTTATGCTATGATTCATTGAAAATTACTATTAGCCAAAAAGGCACCATATCAAACAATATAATGGAAAACAAAATTGAGAGAGAGATGGAGGTCCATCACAGCCGCCATAGTCACGAGCTCAAGCTCTAAGCTTGTGGCAATCATGGTTGTGGCAGCCACAATCGCTAGAGTTTTGAGTTGCGAAGATGGCAGCTCAATTAGTGGTTATGTCTGACTAAAAAAAATAAAAAATTAGTGGTTATGAAGCATAACTTTTGCACTGTTGTGGATGTTTTGTGGGTTTTCTTCAAATTTACCATTTCTCCTACTTTTATTTATTTATTTATTTATTTATTATACTCACACGTTTAAGAAAGCTCGCTTAGAGGGATTAGAGGAAATCCCAACAAAAGAGATTTCATTCCAAATTTCTCAAAGAAATCGGATGAACAATTTGTTAGGTTCTCTTGGGAGAATGAAAGGCAGAGAAGGTACCGTCTCTCTTCCAAGGGAGACCGTACCATTGTATAATAATTTCCCTCTTCGTTTTGCATCCTTCCGATTTGAGCGATGCACTTTACTTTTCAAAAGTAAAAATTACACGATTCAATTGATTTTGGAGGTAGTGCTCCTTATAAACTATTGGTAAATGTATGTTCTCCCATCAACGAGTGCCCTAACTATAATTTTACATAAGTAATTAAGCGTGAGAGCCCAATGAATTGAGAAACTAATGTGTGGCATATATGAGTTATTACTAATTATGAGATGATATGGCATAGAAAATTCTATACCGAGAAGCGGTTCGTAGAGGAATGCTTGCAGTGGTTTATGTAAGAGGACGAGTAGAATGCCAAAGGGACGACGTCTGATGTTTATTGAATGCTCGGGGTTCATGATGCTAAGTCGCGGTTGAAGTTAGACCGATACTCCTTTATGGAATGCCATCTAGGTAGGGGTTCTAGACAATGCCATGCCCGATGGGGCGAGACAATGCCCGTTCATGCCGGAAGACCGCCAACTTGTGTGTTGGCCGTGGCCCGAGGGGTCGTAATAATCGAAACACATGTAAATGATTGCAATGCCTTGCGCTTGATTATGGGGTAAAACTGTGAGGCACAGTTTAGGACTGGCCAAAATAGGTTTTATCTTATAATCAGGACCCGTGTGAATACTTGGTGTATGGGAGTTATGTGTTTTGATTATTGACTATGCTTGTTGCATTGGTATTGGTATATGTGATGTACCAATATGCAGGTGTGTATAAAGGCGAGGTAAGATTGTATGCTGTTGCATGTTTAGGCTGCCTCTGAGACGAATTTATGTCCTAATCGAGGCTTAGGCGGTTAACCACTGAGATTTATATCTCATTCTGTTATTGTTAAATTTTTTCAAGTCTATAGTATGGAGAACTGTCACATGCAGTTTGGGGTCCTGATGGACCAAGACATTGGTGTGCCTAGCGTCACATTTGGTTGGCCTTGTCATTAGTAAAATTTAGGTTAAACTTGACTCTGCAGGTTTTTGAGATGGTTGGTAGGAAGTGGCCGTAGTAAGGCTTGTAATTATTAAATATCCTAGGATTAACAATTTATAAATTAAAGTGCTGTTTTTGGAATGTGTTCTTATTATCCTTGTTGTTTGTTGTTTGATCGGATGTTGTTTATATTAAATTCTTCCGCTTGGGTTTAATTGAAAGATAAAAGGAATGGGTCGGCAATGCATCTTGGAACGTCGCAACTAATTGACTGTTGAAGGATGTTCGCGCATTCGGGAGTTCGGGGCGTGACATATATCATAGCAGTTGTTGAGTAGATTGCTTACGCTTACTCTTTGCATACTTAATTTTTTTCATTATAAATATTTGAGCAAAAAAGAGGTTTAGTGAATATATTGGCCAATGCTTTGAATCAACAAAATGCACACATCACTATTACTCACGTGATCAAAAAATAAGATGATGTCTAAATGTTCTTGGCTCAAGAATGAAGTAAAGGATACTTTGTCAAATTTATAGCACGTGTCTTGTCACACATGATTTTTTTGAACTTTTACACTCAAGTAAATTATCTAAAATTCGACCAAAATTTTATTTTATCTAATCCATAGGAGTTGTGCACATGGAATACTCAAGACGACTAATGAACAGTTTTTTTTTTTCCCCTTAAAATCATTAATTGATGATTCCAGAAATCAAGGATTAAGAAATGGTTGTCACAATGCGAAAGACATCAAACACCGTAACTATCATTTTTTTTTTTTTTGGACGGAAGGAACCAGCTTGTAGCCGATAGCCGCGCCGTAAACCTCCCGGTGAGGTCGCACCGTAAACCTCCCGGTGACGCTAGCGCAGGACCTATCATTTTTTTTTTGGGGATTGAAGGAACAAGCTTGCAGCCGATAGCCACGCCGTAAACCTCCCGATGAGGTCGCACCATAAACCTCCCGGTGAGGTTAGCGCAGGACCCACCACTACGGTGTTACGCTTAAGACACCTAGCGTCTCCACTGGGTTTCGAACCCCTCTCCTCTGAGTTGAGGATCAATAAGGCCTTATCCAGCGGAGCCACCACGGGCGGTGATCCATAATTATCATTCTATTTCATTAAATCGTGAAATTCAAATATTCAACCGAAAGATTCTTTACTAATAAATAGAAATAGATCACATGTATATAACAAGCATATAATCCCTTAATCAAATGGCATGTGATATTTCAACCCTCATACATGTAAACTAGACGAGGAATGACGTCTATTTGATGAACGGGGTGGAAATGCATGCAAAATAAAATGGGGCTGGCTTATGATATTGATTATAAATCAATCAACAATATGCACAATTAAGGGAAATATATATTCACAATCATGAAAAATGAAGGATCAAGGTAAAATCTTAATTATCTTAAACAAATTCTCAAACTCAAGGTGAAAAGAGGAAGTCAAATGGAGTTGGGAGAATAGATCCAACGAGGTGATTTTACGTGATGAAGAGAGAACCGATTGATGTATGTAGGTTATGCAGCGATAGGCTGACGTTTATGTGTACATGACGAAAATGTTTAGAATTGACATTGAGTAAGGGATATTAGTAACTATAACAAAAATGAATCACATGACACGGGATGTGAAGGTGTGCTCCGGGTGTGCACTCTGGTGTGTTGCACTTGAGCACTCAAAATTTGCTCAAGATCATCTAACTCTTAACGCTAAGATAAGAAATATGCGAAGGAGAGGATTTTTAAGTTTCTGTATATTTTTGTATATATAAAGAAGGGAACATAAGCTAGTTTTACATGATAAATACAGAAAAAAACATGATATAAATATATTACGATGGAGATATATACACAGTCCTAAAAGATAAAATATATCACAATTATTACTAGCAGCATTTCCATTGTATAATACTTGGTCACCTAGCCGTAACAACCGAAAGGGTTATTCCATTAACTGTTGAGGCTTCTTGAGTGTGCCCGGAACGATCAAGTTTTTTCACACGTCTCCCAACTGAGAATGCAGGCTGCAATGGTTGGCCGAGTGTGATAGTATCGCCTCCTAAAATATGAACCACGAGTGACATAGCCGGTCGATCTGCTGGGTCTTCTTGAACGCACAATAGACCGACGTGTATGCATTTCAGCACTTCACCTTCATCACATGACTCATTGATTAACGGATCGATAAGTTCCAACGGTCGACCTTCGGACCACAACTTCCATGCCTGTTATTTAGCAAGGAAAAATTAACAAGGATAGCTGTATGAAAATCTTCGATTTCATATTAAATTCAGATGGTGATTAGGAACATACAAATGTGAGAAGACTTTCACCCTGTTCTTGGAGATGAAAACCATTATTCTTGTGCCCGCTTACTATCTCTAGCAAGAGAACCCCAAAACTGAAGACGTCTGATTTTACAGAAAAAAGTCCTTGCATCGCATACTCCGGTGCCATGTATCCACTAACCAGAATTATGTAATGAAGAGCAATTACTTGGAAGTAAGAAACAGAGTAAAGTAAATTTCTATATGGAACTTCTGAAATATGAATGTGCTCTATCCGGTGCTGTTGAGCAGATTATCGGAGTCCTTTGTTGGCCTCGTGCATCAGTCAAACACGTAAAGGACGTAGAAAGATATTAAGGCACTTACTAGGTTCCAACAACCCTGTTTGTGTTTGCCTTGTCTTGATTTAGACTGAAGATCCTTGCCATTCCGAAATCGGATATCTTTGGATTCATCTCGCCATCTAGCAAAATATTGCTAGCTTTCAAATCCCTGTGGATAATTCTCAGGCGAGAATCCTCATGCAGATAGAGAAGTCCCCGAGCTACTCCACAGGCAATGTTCATGCGCAGCTTCCAATCTAGATATCGCCCTATATTCGAATCTGTCAAAATGAGAGACTCAGATGAACTCAACTTTAAAAACTAAAATTAACTAGCTCAAAAATTCATTGCATCTGCTAAAGCTCAAACCAAAAAGCAAGGCATCCAGGCTTTTGTTGGGCAAGTATTCATATAGCAAGAGTTTTTCATCTTCTTCCAAGCAGCATCCCAATAATCGGACAAGGTTCCTGTGTTGTAGTCTGGCAATCAAGATGACTTCGTTCTTCAACTCGATGAGTCCTTGGCCTGAGGTTCTTGAAAGCCTCTTAACTGCAATTTCTTTTCCATCTGCCAATGTGCCCTGAAACAGTGTAAAGTCAGTAGTGAGATCCCTATCTGAGAATTACTAATGATAACCAAATTCGATTCAGTTCATGCCATTGATAATGACTGCCAATTTGCTACCATTAGAAGATTTTCCCAATTTCCCCATAACTACGTGTTGAGTCACTGAAATACTTACCCTGTACACAGAACCAAACCCCCCTTCCCCAAGTTTACATTCATCGGAGAAGTTTCCTGTGGCTGCTCGTATGATGTCTAATCGCATCAGAGATAATTCTTGAGAACCTGCCAGTCCACGAGAGTTTTCCTTTGAAAACTCTTCTCCAATTTCTTGTCGTAGATGAAGTAACTGAACCTCTTGGCTGTTTTCCATCTCTGAGAGTCCAAGAGTTTAGTCAGGTAAAGGTTAGAAAATGGTCATCCCAATGGCAAGCAAGATGAATTCACTTATACCTTTCTTCAATCTCTTTTTCCTCATAAAGAAAAGACACGAACCCACGATGATTATTAGTAACCCTGATCCAATTACTGAGCTAACTATTGCAATCCATGGAATTCGTTTGAGCCCTGTCAAGAAAGAGAAATTCCTTGCATCTAAACATACCACAAATGGGCAGACTTTTTTTTCACCGAGTGTAAATAGTACCAAGAACTCGTTGAAAGCAAGAGAGTATGATCCTTTAGATCATAAAAGCAAGTCAAGTGCATTACGATACATAAAACAGCTTATATTGAGAATTAGAAGCAATGGAATGATACCATTATATGCTTACCAATGACAAATTGAGTACACATTTTGAGTGTTATATGGCTCATACCTTTACTGGTTGCAGAAGGTGCTGGTACTCGTCCTCCAGGTTCCCCAGCAAAATACATTTGGTACCGTACATTACAACTTGGCTGAAGAATTCTCGCACCTCCCCTTTTTAAATTAAGAACGGTAGGAAACTGTTTGATAGCAGAAAGCAAGCAACTCTTACAATCTGACTTTGAGATGTCGGGGTGCACTGTGCAAGCTCATGCAGGGTCGCTGAACTTGAGACATTAACGTTTATGGTTGCGTATAGGCTTTGTAAGGAGATTGCCAAGTCCGTGACATTTCTCGCCAAATCCACCACTTTTGAAGCAAAGTCCTCGTTATCATATTGCTCTACAATCCTTTTGGCGGTAACTGAATCGTCCACAGGGTTGGCAACAAAAATAATCGGTGCTGTCTCCATGATAGAGAAGAACGATCTGTTAGAGTAACGCAGGAGACACTCGTCGTACCATATGGTCGCCTCTTTCTGTCCTGGACATCTTTCTACGATGGTGCTGCTAGCTTCACGGATGCAAGACTGACAGAGATTGGCAACAACATCCCCTCTAAAGAGAAATAGTAAAGTTGTATTAGTAATCACTTATATCTGGATAGTAACTTTTCGGTTGGCATTGGATCACCGCACTTTGTAGGGGATTCCAATTAAGACCAATATATCAGGTCATTATAAATCCTAGTTCCAAGTGAGCCGATTCCAAAGATTATAATGATTGATTTGGAAGGTATTACTCAAAAGTCGAAATTTTTGGTATCTTTCACATGTGATTTACCTGCAGAGGAAGAGACCATAAACTTTATCTGGATCTTCACCTTCCGTTGTGTTGTAGAAACCACGAATGGGTCCTTTGCTGTAATCAGCGGATTTGCCCTTGGAGAGGAGGCCGCTGAGGTTGTCCTGAAACTTGCTAGGAGAAGCGTAGTCGCCCCTATCTGCACACCTCTCCTGAACATATGTCTGTGCACCGACAGGAGTGCCTGGGATGAAGAGGATCAGGCATGAAATCCAGAAAGCGAAGGAAATATTTCTTGGAGCATCGATAATCTTTTTTGCTTGAACTTGGAAAGAATGCAAGTACAGTAAGAGTAACACAAAGACGGCCATGGACTCTCTTTCAACTCAAGAGAAGTACGATAATAAGCAACTTCTGGAGGCCGAGGTCAATAAATTGATCAAGAACCAAGTTTGCAGCTGCTCTCCCAGGTGCCGGGGTTGCCGAAGACGACTTAGTCCAATTTCCACGTTCCTTCGTCAAAAGGGGTGATCCAATTGGCTTCTTTTTTCCAGGAGAAATGAGGGTGACCGTTCCTGACTTGCCCTACCAGAGGAAAAATCGGGGGAGGGGGACCCAAAAAGACCCCATAATGACCGGCACTAAATATAAATAGATCAACCAAAGATTTTTGTCCCCACGGTGGATAAAAATCAACCTAAGATACAAACCGAAAGGACCCGACAACGACTTGGCAATGGTTATGAATCACATGTTCCTCCCCTCCTCGTTCAAGGCTTGGCTGGAATCGCCACAGGTGCACGTTCTCTCAGAATCATCCAGAAGCATAGAAATTTTTCGATGTGTGGGGCCGGAGGACTATCATCAGGTGAGACCTGCTTGGAAGGAATAGGGGTACATTCATTTTTGGTAGAAAAAACAAGTACGATGCTCCAATGAAAGTCCAGTGCCTGTTGACGAAGACCCGGAACTAAGAACTCACCAGTTTTTTTTTTTTTTTTTTTGGAACTCACCAGTTTTTTGAAATGTTGATTTTTGGCTCTTCAAAATCTAACACTCCTTTTATATATGTCGACAGCTCTTGATGTCGGTTCGAATTTCTTCTAAGTGTATTTTTCTATGCTTTAAATGAGTAACCCTTGTTAACATATGCTTCGAATTTGAGCTTAAAATTAAATCGGATTTTAGAATTTAAAATAATAATATAGTAATCCACGACCAAGTTTCGGATATTAGCTTTTGTGACGTCTCAGGCCATAACGTTAGACCCTTGACTATAATCTTTCATTATTATTACGCAAGGGGAAGAGTATACATTTTTAATATAAAGAAATTTTACTCAGAAACAAATTCCATAATGACGTGCTTTCATTTCATTCATCATAAGCAGGGGTTACAAGAGGAAAATGACATCTTAACAATTACAAACATAGCAAAATACATATCAAGATGACCTGAACAAAACACCTGGGAGAGGTCAAAAAGGTGCCTAACTCATCAACCTGGTAGTTTTCCTCATTCATTACATCCCTTCATATCACGCGTGCCTCGTACTCCATGCCCAAAACATCACCAACGGGTGGGCCCAAACAACCTCCCATTCACGTTGAGGTACAAGGACACAAATCACATCGGGAAAGGATTATGGCATCCATCATTTATCCAGACAGTACAAACATAACGAGTCAAAACAAGACAAGAATCTTGATCCTCAAAGTTCCTATACACGTCATCTAAGTCGCCAAGGGTGTCACATCCATAGCTAATGATCTGAGAGGAAAAATAAAGGGTGAGCAACAATGCCAATAAAGGATAAAGTATGGCATTAAACAACAATATCTTAACTTCGCTCATTATTGAACATAGCACAAACATAGTGAATCATCATAAACATGGACTACATCGAATTGGGCAGCATATGGCATTAATGATATCATGTGAACTAAACAAGCTATTGTCATGCCCCGATCCTTCGAGGCGTGCCCATCCCTCGCCGATCGATTAAATAGTGACGTCTCAGGACGCGTTGCCGACCCATTCTTTTTAATACGCATGCGGAAGCGAATAAATAATTCTCAGACAACAACAAGATGGGATAGGAAAGTAGGACCAAAATTTTTTAAAACCAAACCAAGCCACACTTATATATACATACCAAACTATGTCATATACAATACCAATATATAAAACAAGGTTTGTAAAACAGGGGGGTTACATAAAACTATAGATCTTCTTCCTCCTACTTATCCTCATCCTCATTCTCATTGGAGCCTTTAGCTGAATACACCAGGATCCCTGGATCTAATAGATACGGGTCCACCACTGACCCACCAGGAGGATCTGTTGTGCCTTTTTCCAAAAGCAACCTTCAACACATACACATGTATCTCAGACTCCGGTATGGGACCTCCTCTCTGTCCATCCCGCGCATGTCAGTACCATGATCTGAATTAATGAGATACCTTGTGGGGTAAAGCCTTATTGACCCAGACCACGGACCTTATGAGCTCATAGACCCATCCTCAAGGGCTCGTATGAAGCGGGATGTAAGATACCTGTTCTGTGACTTTCTTCGGTTGTCCAAAATACTCGGGAGGAGCAGCCATATAAGGATATGAAAATATTATCCCACAACGAGGTGAGACGATGTCTCAGCAAGTTCACCCCCTAAGACCCGACTAGGAAGAGAATACACTCTAAGGGTTGCCTAAGCACAAACACGAGTTAGAGGACTTACCTTTGCCTCGATACCTTCCTGCAAGTCAGTATGATTCACGAAATCATCGAATCACATCAATAAATCACATCATCACATCAGATTGAACCATCGATCAATTGACTTAGTCGATTACATGTCATCACAACCATTATTCGGTTAATCCAATCAATAATATCTATAAAGTCTGATCTCATCGAGGACTGCTCATCCAAAGCTAAAGATATATAGTATAGCATACCCAAAGCTGATAACAGAGTATACTGCTCACCCAAAGCTGATATATCAAGGTCCGTAGACTGATATAGTACACTCTTAAAGCTCACCAAAAGCTGTTAAGATATACTGCTCACCCAAAGATGATATATCAAGGTTCGTAGACTGATATAGTATACCGGTATACTGTTCACTCAAAACTGATATATGAACACCCTTAGGCTGATATGGTATACCTATGCTGCTCACCCTAAACTGATAAAGTATACTGCTCACCCAAAGCTGATATATCGACACCCGTAGGCTGATATAGTATACTTGTTCTCACCAACTGAGAATGCCACCATTTTTATCATACCCGATAAAAATAAACGTGTGTGGGTACACGGTCAGCCTCACCAAAATACAATATTTTCCCATTTGAAAATTCCACTAATTTCCATAGTCCATAAACACATTTTCTAATTAAATACTAAAAATATAAAATTTTGGGATAAATACCCCAAAATTACAAATCGCGCTCAAATTGCACAAAATAGCACTCAATTAATTAAACAAATCACACCACTGTGATCAGCATAAAATTTCGGTCATCGGCTATTCCGGTCTAATTTTCAAAAAATAATAATTAATTAAATAATTACAGAAAATAATTAATAACTACCAATAAATAGCAAAAATGCACACTTAGGCTGGAAAAGCCTAATTAAATACCGATTCGGGTTCAGAAAATTTCCAAACCTATCTAGATAAATACTAAAGCTTATCTACTTGCTAATTGCACTACTCTAACCACCTAACATGCAATAACGATCGATTAAATTACTAATCCGTTCTAACTAACCACATAATCCCTAATTAACTTAAATTAATCAACTCTTAAGCATCATTAACTTACTAAGTAGGGATTAGTGAGTTAAACTCACTTGATTAACAAACTGGTTGAACCAAAATGACGGTGAGGCAGAGAGGACCGATAAATTCCAAAATGGGTGCGCCTTTCGAGGTCCGAAAGGGCACAAAAACAAGCCAAACAGTGCTGGCAAGACCCACTCCGTTCAGTTCTGTGGTTGAGCTGAAGAAGCTGCTTCGACGACTTGAAGCGGCTTTGACGACTTGAAGCGGCGAGGACGGTCAACGGGGATTGTAGCGGCTTGGATGGGTGTGCAGGCGGGTAAACGGTAGCTCCAGCGACTACAATGGCAACGCACGGCGGCCTAGCAACATTGGACAGCTGCGAGCAGTAGCGGAACGAGCGGCTGGAGACATGGGTAGTGATAACTCTATAAAAATAGAGTTATTTTACCTATTTTAGGCAACAATTAATGCAATATCCATGAGAAAGTATTTGGATATCCTTCTGATTATTTGAATTTTCCTTATTTATGCAGAATAATGAGATATGGAGAAGATAAGGAAAAAAAATGGCAAATATTAGGAATTCAAATAAATAAAAAAAGCAGTAATGGAAGATGGATATCAAATCAGGAAATTCTTGATTTTGTTTCCTAATGTTATCAGCAAGCGTTGGGACATAGATATCTGGGATATATTTTTTGAAGAGGAGAACATTGAGAGCGAGAGAGAAAAAAAAACTAGGTTTTTGTTATATCGTTTTTCATTCTTCTAAGAGTTTTTCAAATATTTTGAAGAGAAGACAAAAGTTGTGACAAAATTCTTGTTCTTTGATTCAAGATGCTGGGTTTGATTTGTATTTTTATTTTTTCTTCTACTATGTTCTAAGTTTCTTTTGTTAGGCCTACGATGTAGCCTAACCATGATGATATGAATTTCATGATTTTTATGTTTTACAATTAATTTCATTCATGTGAGTTATATATTATTGTGTTTAATGCTTTTGAGTGACTGGCCACCACTTGAATGATCTGATGTGCATGTTTGAGACTGAGAAGTGATAATATGCAATTGCTTATTATAATATATAACTATGAATTAAACGTGGATAGAGATATACCGTGTTATTTGTGTAACTTTCGGTGATAAGGTGATTCAAAAGACTCATTATAAGCCAGGAATATTCATAATTTTTAATGCACTCATGTTTATTTAATTCACATAGAGATATAGTGAATTAATAAGATGAGTAGGTTTGCTATACCTAGAGATAGGATAGTAAATATATTAGGAAATTCCGCTATCACATGTTTGATATCGTTCTTGTATCCATAACAATTTGAAATTCATATCTAGTGGTTATGTTGAAATCGGATGCTCTAACATATTTATCTGATCAATTTACTACATTTAGTCTACAAAATTCGTTTTTAATTTATTCTTAATTATATTTTGATTCGTTAGATAAATTTTAGAATTAGTCTATTTTAGTATTTAATTGGTTTATTAATCATCGATCTCCGTGGGACAATACTTTTTCTCATCATTATATTATTTGTTCGACACGTGCACTTGTGTTTAGAATTTTACGAACAAGTAGGCTGGACAATCACAGGTGGCGTGCGGGCGAGCGAGCGGCTGCGAGGGGCCATCCAACGGCTTGACGGGTTGTTGCGATAGCAAGGGGGACTGAAGCTTGGTTTTCTGGAATTTTTTAAGCTTCAAGGAGCTGGAATGGAGGGAAAGGGTCGACGGCAGCAAGGATAGAGGGAGGGGGATAGCTTTGGCTGGTGGAGGGTGCCTCTTGGCCTCTCTCTATCCTTTTGTCTCCCTTAGCTTGGTCCCACTTGCAAGCTGGCTTCCTCAACCAATTTCCAGTAGCCAAACTTCCTCTAGAAGCCTTAGAGGTGGTCCAAAGGTTGTGTCCAAGGGGGCTGCGAATTTTGATTGGATTTTCCCCAAATTGGGCTTCAATTCCATCTTGAATTAACTCAATTCGGCCTCTATAAATTCCATTATTGAGTCTTTGATCAAATTAGTATTTTTCCTCACCAATAGAACCTACTTGCATCCCAATTGCGTGATAAAAAACGATCCTCTGAATTTTCTGGACAAAAACTGTCTTATGTCAACTTTTCGCCATAAATCTCGGTTTGTAGAAAAATCTTCAAAGACTGAGTTGACGTTTCTAAAATGACTTGTGACATAACAGAAATTTCAATTTCTGAAATCGGATTCAAATTCGCGGTTAATTTCGATTTGGCGCGATTTTAGTGTGACCTAGGTTACTAGGTAGCTTTCAGAAATGTTTAGTGCAAATAGCCCGTGATCAATTTTTTTCGAGCCACATTGAACCTCTTCGACACATTGGCGACTCTCGGTGGTCGTGAAAATCTCAAGGTTTCAAATACGGACATAAGGTACCAAAACAATAGAATAATCAGTCTAGTACCGATTGACAAGAATTTGCAATTTAGTGGAATCATCCACATTTAACTATACATCTTAGTCGAACCAACCTATCTTTGATCTCTAATCAATCTTTATTGTGCCGTAATGATCTCTGTAGATGAGTACGGTCGATTAGTCGATTCCTGATCGAATTCTCAAGTCTATTGCATTAAAATCCCTTAATAATTTCCCTAGATAGTCTAGTTATTTTAGGAGTGATCAGCTTTGAGAATAGTACTATAGGCGCGTCGTTGAAATGCCCGATTTATTAAATTGAAAACAGGACTGAAAATCTAGGATGTCATAGCTATAATGAGTAAAATGCATGAAGACCGCACCACAAGGCATATACGAACTCTAATCATGCATCACACGGTGCACACGATTTCATTCATGCATCACATGGAACACAACTACATCATCACACGTACTCACATGCCTTATTAATTAATTTCAATGTGAGAGCATTTCATATCCACCCTTGAATCAGATTTAATTGGAGACGTTGGTTGGATCCGTTCGAGTCACTTCCTGGTTGCTGGCCAGACTTCTAGGGGACGTTGGCCCTAAACATCTCCTTTCAAGGCATCCTAGTGTCCAAGGGTCACTAGCCTTCTTGACTTGAATTGAGGCATCATAGACCACATAGTTTGGGGCAGCCCCACTCCCTGGGGGGCATCATCGGGATGCTGGCCGATGGAATGTCTCTTAATTTGATTCATTCACACATTTCATCACATCACAATCTTCCATTATGGCACACTTTTGACACCACCAGCATACACATAAACCACCATACTGCCAAGATCACAATGCATCAGCATGCATAAAACAGAATTGCCCTTCACACCACCTCCATGCCTATTTCACACAATGAGCACTACTCATGCATAGCCATCAAGCATTGGTTCTCAGCATGCCAAACTCATCCACAATCACAAAATATGCATTTTCCAGCAAGTAAAACATCAAAAATAGCAACAAGACCACAACTAGCCCTCACCGGCAAAAACCAAGTCCACATGCGTGGCTCTATGATTAAATCCGGAAACATAACCAAAAGAGTTCATAAAATAATTAAATTTAAATATGTTATAAAGAACACTTAAAAAAAATAATTTTCATGAAAAAAGTTTAACCCAGTTCTTTCTAGTATAAGAGAAGTAAATTGCACAAAACAATCACCAAAACTGTTCTCGTGTCCAGAAATCACGTTTTCAAAACCAGCTTGGTTTGAAATTAA
The DNA here is from genome assembly GCA_014182515.1 of Eucalyptus microcorys. Classification (NCBI taxonomy): domain Eukaryota; kingdom Viridiplantae; phylum Streptophyta; class Magnoliopsida; order Myrtales; family Myrtaceae; genus Eucalyptus; species Eucalyptus microcorys. The sequence goes on from CM024566.1 coordinate 22,615,183, forward strand.
AAATTCTGCCATTTGCTCTGGAATTTGACTATGTTAAACTTCAAGATGTGCTGAACAAATTTTGTGAAAAACCATTTTAAAAATCAAACCACAAAAGTTGATAAAAATTTGTTGAACACCAAAAGGTCACGAATTCCAGCATAAAATAAGATACTAATTTGCATGCAACGAAGCTGAAAAATCAGTCCTTCAAATCCATAAAATCTTAAGTAAAATATATGTTATAAATGAAGACGTTTAAAACATTTTTCAAGAAGAAAGCAACCTTAAATTCGCAGCACATTTCAACCCACGAAAATAGCAAATGCAAGAGGTCCGGTAAAACAGATCTTAAGGAGAATCCAACCTCAACTTCTATGAATGCGTCTCATGCAAGCTTAGCACCCAAAACCTTTGAGAAACTTACATGCAATACTTCCCACACATCACAGGATATATGCAAGCTAAAGTCATCCATGGATCTAGCTCCTATAACCCAAAAATCCATTAGATCAAACTAATTCACTCTCAAGCATCAAGAGGATGTCAAAGTTTAATACCTAGCTTATTGCCCCACCTAGTTTAGGACTCAAAAATTGCTTTCTTGAGTTCCCTTGAATGCTGGCTACTCCTTGGTTGTTGGTCCTTCGAATAATCAACAAGGAAATGGGAAGAAAAATGAGAGAGAGGGGCGTCGGGTGAATGAGGGGAATAAGGAAGAAGAAGAACAAAAGAGAAGGGAAAATGAAGGAAGAAAATGGGGGAAATGATGGCTTTCCTTGGGAATTTTTCCCTTGCTGTAGCCATGCAAAGGAGAAGATTGGTTGGGGGATTTAGGGCCATCGGGAGGACTAGTTTTCGGCTGATGGGAAGGGGGAAAACCGAAACTTGCATGGGAAACCAAAACCTATTGCATGTAATCCTTAGATCTTGTCTTTTTCTACTTGGCTTCTTAAACAAAACAAAACTAATCCCTCTCCTAGCCCAAAGAATTCAGCCACCTCAAACACTAGGCACCAAATCAAGCAACTTTATTCCAAGATCCTCCACTAACAATATGACCAAAAACTTAGTGGAATTGCACATATCTTAAAGTCACAATTTCTAATGTTCAAGGATCTTATGTCCACTATTAATTCCATACATCACAACATCACTGATTGAATTGCAAGAATATACCATCGAACATTTGAAATTATTCGAATTCGCACAACACATACATTGACCAAAATCTTGGCATTTTCCACCGCAACCAAACCTTTTGCACACGTCCAACCCATTGGGCCTTATTCACAGCCCACTTTTCTCTCTCCAGTCCACACTTAGCCCAAAACTCGGCCCACTAGGCCTTCCACACGCAAAGCCCATCGGGCAATCCACCTATCCCGATTCCTCTTCCGTTGACAATCACTAGCTTAAATAAAATTTTAAGACTGAAATTTCAGGATGTCAAAACTCTCCTATCCTTATAAAATTTCGGCCTTGAAATTCTAAAAACTTACCTGATTATTGGAAAGGACGCGGATACTTAAGCTTCATCTCTTCCTCGCTCTCCCACGTCACCTCTTTCGAGTCGTGGTATCTCCACAATACCTTGACCAATGGTATCGTTTTGTTCTTCAACACTTGTTCCCTATGCTCCATAATTTGTACTGGCTCCTCCACATACTTCACTTTCTCATCTATTTCAAGCACTTCAAAATCTAGCACATGTGCAAGATCAAGTTTATATTTTCTTAACATGGACACATGAATAACATCATGCACGTTGGACAACTTCAATGGTAGGGCTACTTGATATGCCGACTCCCCTAGCCTTTCAAGAATCTCAAAAGGCCTTACGAATCATGGACTTAACTTTCCTTTCCTTCCGAACCTTGATACACTCTTCATGGTGATACCTTTAAGAACACGTGGTTGCCTACGTTGAATTGCAAAGGCCTATGACTCTTGTTGGCTTAACTCTTTTGTCGGCTTTAAGCAGTTTGAGCCAATCCCGGATTGTCTTTACCGCGTCAATTGTCACCCCTCTCCAACCTCATCCTAGCAAATAGGAGTCCTGCAATTCCTACCATATAATGCTTCAAATGGAGCCAAGCCTATGCTTTGTTGAAAGTTATTGTTATAGGCTAACTCCACCAAGTGTAACTTTTCATTCCAATTACCCTTAAAGTCAATGACACAGGCTCAAAGCATATCTTCCAATGTCTATATAGTCCTCTTGGATTGTCCATCTGTTTAGGGGTGAAAAGCAGTACTATATTGAAGCTTGGTCCTTAATGCCACTTGAAGACTTCGCCAAAAATTCGATGTAAAGTGCGACTCTCGATCTAAAGTTATTATCATAGGGACACCATGAAGTCGTACTATTTGTTTAACATATAAGGCAGCATACTTTTCCAATGAACAATCTACTCTTATAGCCATAAAGTCTATTGACTTCATCAATCGATCCATTATCACCCAGATCAAATCATGACCACCTGAGGTCCTTGACGATCCTTGCACAAAGTCCATTGTCACATGTTCCCATTTCCATTCTAGGATTTTCAATGGCTTTAACATCCTTGCAAGCTTACGATACTCTACTTTCACCCTTTGGCATGTTAGGTACCCTGCGACGTGTTTCATGATATCCGCCTTCATTCCATTACACCAGTAGTGTTGGTGAAGATTACTGTACATCTTGGTACTTCCTGGGTGGATGATGTAGTTGCTCCTGTGGGCTTCTTGACAAAATCTCCCTCCTTATCTCATCGTCCTTAAGCACACAAAGGCATTTGTGGAATCTCACAATTCCATCTTCTGAAATTTAGAATTCAAGTCTCTTCCTTTTCATGATCTCATCTCGAAAAGTTTCGAGATTTCAAGGTCAGATTGTTGCAGAGTCTTTAATCGTTGTATAATCTCTGGCTTGATCCTAAGGGTAGCCATTATGCTCGTGAGATCATCCATCTCAACCTTAAACTTTAGATTAAGGATCTTCTCTAGTAAACTTCATTCCCTGACCATTAAGCTAACTACTGCTATGGCTGCCTTTTCAAGATGGTATAAAATCTCGCAGTCATAGTCCTTCAATAATTCCATCCACCGCCTTTGCCTCATATTCAATTCTTTCTAAGAGAATAGGTACTTCAAGCTCTTATGATTCGTGTAGATCTCGAACTTCTCTCCATACAAGTCTCCATGTCTTCAATGCAAAAATGATAGCTGTGAGTTCCGGGTTGTGGGTAGGTTAATTCACCTCATACGGCTTCAATTGACTTGACGCATCCATAATGACCTTTCCATGCTGCATCAAAACGCAACCCAGTTCCTTGTGTGATGCGTTGCTATAAACTACGAATCCTCCGGGTCTTGAAGGTATTGTCGAGATAGGTGCCGTGTTTAGCCTCCTCTTGAGTTATTGGAAACTTTGCTCACACTCCTCCGTCCATTCAAACTTTGAGTTCTTCCAAGTTAATTGAGTCAATGGCCCTGCAATCCGTGAAAATCCTTCCACGAATCTCCTATAGTATCCCACCAAACCCAAGAAACTTCGAATCTCGGTTACCATCATCGATCTTGGCCAATTTAGAACGGCTTCGACCTTTTTTTTTGGTCTACCAATATCCCTTTTCCAGTCACCACATGACCTAAGAATATATCTTTGTCTAGCCAAAATTCACATTTGCTGAATTTGACGTACAACTGATGTTCTCTAAGAGTTTTACAACACGATCCTCGAGTGCTCCCCATGATCTTCTCGCCTTTTCGAACACGCTAGGATATCATCTATGAAAACTATCACGAATTGATCCAAGAATGGCTTGAATATTCTGTTCATTAAATCCATAAAAGCGGTTGGTGCGTTAGTCAATCCAAAGGGCATAACTAAGAACTCATAATGTCCATATCTAGTTCGAAAGGCCATCTTAGGAACATCCTCCTTCTTGATTCTTAGTTGATGGTACCTTAATCTTAGATCGACTTTAGAAAATATCGACGCTCCTTGCAACTGATCAAATAGGTCATCGATCCTAGGCAACGAATATTTATTCTTAATCGTTACTTGATTCAGCTACCTGTAATCTATACAGAGGCATAAGGATCCATCCCTCTTTTTCACGAACAATATTGGCACACCCCAAGGTGATGCACTTGGCCTAACAAACCCCTTATCAAGCAACTCTTGTAGTTGCACATTTAGTTCCTTCAACTCACTTAGCGCCATTTGATATGGGGCCTTTGATATAGGTTTTGTACCAGGCACCACTTCAATGACGAACTCAACTTCTTGTTCTGGGGGTAGGCCTGGTAACTCCTTAGGAAAAACATTGAGAAACTCCCGAACTACCGAAATCTCTTCTAGCTTTACTCCTTCTCTATCTTGATTTTTCACACAAGCTAGATAACCCTCACATCCATTCTCAAGGAGTCGATGAGCCTCAGTGCAGTAATGAGCGGTAAGGAAGCAGTTGCTCTATCTCCATAAAATTCAAAACTAGGGCGATCAAGAGGATTAAACTGAATGATCTTCCTATAACAATCCATATTAGCTCGGTACTTATGAAGCCAATCCATCCCCAAGATCACATCAAAATTATACATAGTTAACACCACCAAATTTGAAGGCAAACTTTGTCCTACTATAAAGATCCTACAGTCCTTACAAACTAGGGTAGATAAAACTATGTCTCTTAATGATGTGGAGATATTAAGGGGTACTTCCATCTCCCTAGGTCTCATCCTACTTAATTGCACAAATTGAGTAGACACAAACAAGTGTGTAGCTCTAGTATTGAATAAAACATAAGCATTTTGGTCAGACAAGGAAATAATGCCTATAATGACCATCTTAGAGGCCTCAACTTCATTACGTGTAACTGCATAGACTCTTTCTTGAGCTAGCAACTTGCGGTTATTTCCTTGTTACACCGATGCAATCGATGATTGTGGCGGCCGTTACTACTGGGTGCTCCTCTTTGGATAATCTTTAACCAAGTGATTTGGTTGTCCACAACCAAAATATGCCTTCACAAATCGGCACAACATGCTCACATGCAATCCAACACACACCCGACAAGTAGAACTCTGGGTTCACGGTCACCTCGATGACTAACTGTTCCATGCCTTCCCAGGTCCTCCAGTCCAACTTTTCTTAGTCAATGAGAATGATGGTCGCCTAGCTTGAAAGGGTCTCTTGTCATAGTGGAAATTGCTCTGACTAGCTTGATGGATTGGTCTCGCCTGATGGGTTACTAGGGTCCCTTTTGTCACATGCTCCTATTCCACTAACTGAGCACGCTCATACAATGTGTGATAATCTTTCAAGTTCAGAGGCACTAGATGCCTATGAATGTCAGGCCTCATACCATTCAAAAATCTCTTGGCTTTATCCTCCCTGTCCTCAACTAACCTGGGAGCAAACCTAGAGAGTTCAACAAACCTTGCCTCATACTGATCCACCATTAGATTGTTTCGGGTTAGCTAAATAAACTCCATCACCTTCTCGTCTCTAGCACAATTACAAAAGTGCTTTCCAAAGAAAGCCCAAACAAAACCAGCCCAAGTCACTTCAACACCTTCGGGGAATACCGTTCCCTTCATCGCCTTCAACCAATGGTAAGCATTTCCTAGAAGTTGGTACTTCGCTAGGGATACTTTTTCCACATCCGTGCAGTTCAACAATGTAAAACTCTTTTCCATCTCATCTATCCATACCTCAGCCTCCGAAGGGTCTCCCAAACCAGCAAATTTTGATGGTTTCAACTTAAGGAATTGTTCAACCAACCCTTGCATTCAGCATTCACCGCCCTGCTGTTGCTGTTGAGCTTGTCTCTTTGTCAGGGCTTCTACATTAGCAAGAGCCTACAAAATCCCTTCCAATCTAGCCTCTATCCTTATAAGGGATTCACTCGTGGCTGTCCTTCTACCGGTTCCTCTCCCTCTTGAAGCACTAGCCATTCTACAAATTAGTCACTAGTTATTAAGTGACCGAATACCCTAACCAACTAATAAGTAACATAAGTTACTAATACCCTATGAGTAATCGAGGTTACTTGTTCTTTACAAAATAGCAATACAACAAGAACAAGCGATCGGTGTTTTAGCACGTGTGTCCTACATTCTTCCACCACTAGCGCACCTTATCACTCCATGGTTAACCTATAGCTTTGATACCAATGTAGCTGTGATGTCCCAGGCCGTCACCTTAGACCCTCGACTATAATGTTTCATTATTATTACACAAGTGGAAGAGTATACATTTTTAATATGAAAATTTTACTCAGGAACAAATTCCATAATGACATGCTTCCATTTCATTCATCATAAGTAAGGATTACAAGAGAAAAATGACATCTTGACAATTACAAACATAGAAATATAATCATCAAGATGACCCAAACAAAATACCTAGGAGAGGCCAAAAAGGTGTTTAACTCCTCTACCCGGTAGTTTTCCTCATCCACTACATCCCTCCATACCACGAGTGCCTCCTACTCCACGCACAAAACATCACCTATAGATGGGGCCAAACAACCTCCTATTCATGCTAAGGTATAGGAACACAAATCGCATTGGGAAATGATTAGGGCGTCCATCATCTATGTAGACAGTACAAACATAATGAGTCAAAACAAGACTAGAATCTCCATGCTCAAAGTTCCCATACACGCCATCTACCCACTTAGCCGTGCCATAAGTCATCAAGGGAGTCACATCCATAGCTAATGATCTAAGAGGAAAAATAAGGGGTGAGCAACAATGCCCAATAAAGGATAAAGCATGACATTAAACAACAAGATCCTAACTTTGTCATTAGTGAACATAGCACAAATATAGTGAATCATCATAAACATGGACTACATCGAATAGGGCAGCAAACGGCATCAATGATATCATGTGTTGTGGATTTCAAAGGAGAACGGGAAGACCAACTCCACCTCGTCAAATTCGCATACAACAACAATTATCAACTGAGCATCGGAATGGCACTGTTTGAGGCATTTTATGGACGTGCATGTAGAACGCCCGTCTGTTGGGATGAGGTCGGAGAAAGGAAATTATGGGCCTCAAGCTAGTGCAACAATTCGTGGATGCAGTCCAGATCATTTGAGAAAGGTTAAAGACAGCCCAAAGTTGCTAGAAGAGCTATGTGGACAAACGATAGAGACTTCTAGAGTTCCAAGTTGGCGATCATGTGTTCCTTAAAGTGTCGTCAATGAGAGGTATGTCTCGTTTTGGCAATAAAGGGAAGCTAAGCCCCATATTCATAGGACCTTTTGAAATTTTGGAAAGAATTGGAACTTTAGCTTGCCAATTGACACTACTACCAAATCTTGCCCAGGTTCATAACGTGTTACACGTTTCCATGCTGAGAAAGTATGAATCAAACCTGACACATGTGCTAAGCTACGAAGAGATTGAGGTGGATGATAGACTGACTTATGTCGAGCAACCAATGCAAGTCGTGCATAGAAAAGAATGGGTGTTGCGCAACAAAGTCATTCCCTTGGTCGAAAATGTCTGGCAGCATCACAGCACCGATGCAGCGACATGGGAAAGCAAGGACATTATGAGGAGCCAATACTCCCACTATTCGAGGAAGTGGTTGGTCCTGCAAATTTCGAGGACGAAATTTCTTTAAGGGGGGAAGAGTTGTGACATCCTCATTCCGACCCGGTTTTTCAGAATGAAATTATTCCGGTAATTGATCATCGGACAAGAGTGTCTTGAGGATTGATAAGCCATGAGGGCATCAAAAAAGACCATTTAAGGGTGAAACCTTGGTTTTTTATCAGCAAGGGCATATGAGTGTAGAAAAAGTGGAAACGGGTTAAGGACGATGACCTATTGGGCCTAAGCCTAAGTGGGCAGCCTAAGACCCACACACCCAAGGGGTGGGCAACCAAGGGAGGCCCATGGGCCCTTCAAAGCCCATCAAGCCCTTTTTGACACAATCTTGGCATTAAATGCACGAAAAGACATGAATAACGCGAGATCTTGGTGAAGTGACGGAAATGCCCTCCTATTGGACTAAAGACAAAAAGGATAAAAATGGAAAAAATGGCAAAGAAGGGGCGGCAGAGAGGAGGGAAAAAGGCTACCTAGTCTAGTCCAATCCTAGTCACTTGAGTGCAAATCCTCCCATTTAATGCTAGATCTTGCTTCTTCTTTGGGCAAGCTTGATGGACAAGAGTCAAGGGAAGTGATGGGCATTTATGAGCAAGATTTCTTCTTGTCTCTCTCCTCCCTCTCCCTCAAGACTGCCGGCCACCTATCTCCCCCTCACTCTCACTTTGTTCTCTCTTCAAGTTGTCACTTCCTCATTAAAAGAACTCTAGGTTTAGTAGGTTAAAGGATATAGGATGGGATGGACATTTATGGAGATAGAATGTTCCTTTCTCTTTCCCCTCTCTTCCTTTCCCTCCCCTCACCGCCGGCCACCCCTTTCTCTCTCACTTTCACTTTCATTTTTCTCACTTGAACTCTCAAACTCACCTTTCTCTCCCTCACTTTGAGTAGCCAAACCCTCCAAGCCATTTTCATCACCATTTCAAGCTTGCTTCTTCCATTTTCGCCTTGTTTTCCTTGCCGGCGACCACCCGTCGAACCCCTAACATGCAATTGCTAGACCATTGTTCAGCTGCTGTCCAGCTCACTTACGCACGGAGGACATGAGGCTAGCTATTGTCCGACTTTGTAGTCCTTTTCCCTGGCATGTTTGGGAGCCCAAGTCATCCGTGAGTGGCTTTTTAGCATTTGATTAGGGCTTTCGTTGCATTTAGGGAGTAGTTTAGGGTGAATTAGTGGTAATCTATTTTATTTAAGGGATGTGCCATGTGGTTTTGTGGCTAAACAGGTTGTTTGAATTATGTGACATGTGGTTTGTGGTTGAACATGTTATTTGGGTTATGCGACATGTGATTTAGTGGCTATCCATGTTATTTGGATTATGTGACATGTGGTTTAGGGGTTAAACATGTTGTTTGGATTATGTGACATGTGGTTTAGTGGTTAAACATATTATTTCGGTTATATGACATGTAGTTTAGTGGTTAAACATGTTATTTAGGTCATGTGCCATGTGTTTTAGTGGTTATCTATGTTAATTGAATGATGTGCCATGTGTTTTAGTGGTTAAACATGTTATTTGAATGACGTGCCATGTGTTTTAGTGGTTAAACATATTATTTGAATAATGTGCCATGTGTTTTAGTGGTTAAACATGTTATTTGGATGATTTTCCATGTGGATTGATGCTTAGACATTATAAATGGAATACGTGCCATGTGAATTAGTGGTTAAACATGATATGTAGATTATGTGTCATGAGTTTAGGAAGTGAATGGTCCATATGTGTGTGAGATAATTGATGTACGTGTGTGGAGTGATGGTATTTGACATGTGAAGTCAGCTTCCAATCTAGATATTGCCCTATATTCGAATCTGTCAAAGATGAGAGACTCAGATGGAACTCAACTTTATAAAACTAAAATTAACTAGCTCAAAAATTCATTGCATCTGCTAAAGCTCAAACCAAAAAGGAAGACATCCAGGCTTCTGTTGGGCAAGTATTCATATATCAAGAGTTTTTCTTCTTCTTCCAAGCAGCATCCCAACAATCGGACGAGGTTCCTGTGTTGTAGTCTGGCAATCAAGATGACTTCGTTCTTCAACTCGATGAGTCCTTGGCCTGAGGTTCTCGAAAGCCTCTTAACTGCAATTTCTTTTCCATCTGCCAATGTGCCCTGAAATAGCGTAAAGTCAGTAGTGAGATCCCTATGTGAGAATTACTAATGCTAACCAAATCCGATTCAGTTCATGCTATGGATAATGACTCTGCCAGTTTGCTGCCATTAGAAGATTTTCCCAATTTCCCCGTAAATACGTGTTGAGTCACTAAATTGCTTACCTTGTACACAGGGCCAAACCCGCCTTCCCCAAGTTTACATTCATCGGAGAAGTTTCCTGTGGCCGTGCGTATGATGTCTAATCGCATTAGAGATAATTGTTGAGAAGCCACTGGCTTTTCTCCACGAGAGTTTTCCTTTGAAAACTCTTCTCCAATTTCTTGTCTCAGATGAAGTAACAGAACCTCTTGGCTGTTTTTCTTTTCTGAGAGTCCGAGAGTCCGAGAGTTTACTCGTAAGGTCAAGGTTAGAAGATGGTCATTCTAATGGCAAGCACGATGAATTCACTTATACCTTTCTTTAATCTCTTTGTCCTCTTTGAAAAATACACGAACTCACGATAATTAATAGTAACCCCGATCCAGTTACTGAGCTAACTATTGCAATCCATGGATTTCGTTTGACCCCTGTCAAGAAAGAGAAATTCCTTGCATCTAAACAACCTCAAATCCGCAGACTTTTTATTTTCACCTAGTGTAAATAGTACCGAGAACTTGCTGAAAGCAGGAGAGAATGATCATAGTTTAGATAGTAAAAGCAAGTCAAGTGCAATGTGATACACAAAACAGCTTATATTGAGAGACCATAAACTTTGTCGGGATCTTCACCTTCCGTCGTGTTGTAGAAACCGTAAATGGGTCCTTTGTTGTAAAGCCCCCTGGAGAGGAGGCGGCTGAGGTTGACTTGAAACTTGCTATGTGCAGCGTAGTTGCCCCTATCTCCGCACCGCTCTTGAAGGTATGTCTGTGCACTCACAGGCGTACCTGGGATGAAGAGGATCAGGCATGAAATCCAGAAAGCGAAGGAGATATTTCTGGGTACATCGATGATCTTTTTTCTTGAACTTGGAAAGAATGCAAGTACAGTAAGAGAAATTTAAAGACGGCCATGGACTTTCTTTCAACTCAAGAGGAGTACGATAATAAGCAACATCTGGAGGGCGAGGTAAAGAAATTGATCAAGAATCAAGTTTTGTAGCTGCTCTCCCAGATGCCGGGGTTAGCAAAGACGAATTAGTCCGATTTCCGCGTTCCCTTGTCAACAGGGACGATTTCCACATTCCCACGCTCCTGGCTTGTACTCCCAACGATCGGGTGGAACCCAAAAGACCGAAAAAAGTTGTTAAACGGGGTCCGACAAAGAGACAATAGAGGCCAGCACTAAATACAAATAGATCATCCGAAGGTTTGGTCCCCACAATGGATACAAATCAACTAAGGGTCAAACCCAAAATATCCGACAAAGACTTGGCAATGGTTATGAGTCATCCTAAGCATGTTCCTCCTCCTCGTTCAAGGCCCGAGTGCGAATCGCCATACCTACACATTCTTTTGGGGTCATCCAGAAGCATAGGAATTTTTCCATGTGTGGGAGCGGAGGACTATCATACCTGATGAGATTTGTTTCGAAGGAATAAGGGTATATATGTTCTTGGTAGAAAAAATATATAGGATGCTCTAATGAAACTCCAGTGTTTGTTGACGATGACACGGGACTAAGAACTCACCACGTTTTTGAAGGTCAGAAATGTTGATTTTTCGCTCTTGAAAATCTAACACTCCTTTTATATGTGAACAGCTCTGGATATCTTTTCGAATTTCTTCTAAATGTGTTTTTCTATGCTTTGAGCAAGCAACCCAGTTTATGGGGTCTTGTAAGAGGTGTTCGAGAAAGAAATTGTGTTTCAAAAGATCGACGCAATATTCATCAAAGTTCATAATTTTTGCGCAAATTCAACGGGAATATCACGAGTATCATTTTTCTTTTGTGCTTTCTTATATAAGTACGTCTTGAAAGACAATGATATGTTCTCTGTAAAATATGTTGGCAAATGATAATAGAAAATATTTTTCTTTCCTTATTGATTTGATAGATATGATTGGTCAGATTTAGTAACTTTTGCCTATATCCCGCTAGTAGACCTGATTCACGCGTGGGGTTGGCTAAATTTTTTAAGCCTATTTAGCGAGCTTGGACAAGTCTGGTCAACGGGGGGGCTAGGTCTGGGCAAGGGCTTGAGGCTGGTCCTGTTGTGCCCTTATTATTAAAAAAATTTACAAAAATATGTCTCAATACATACCTCACTTTTGACCCAACGAATAAACAATCTTTGCAAACCATTCATATAACCTCTAAGCAAAACTCCACCTTGAAAAGAGCAAATTACCCCTCCATGCAAAATTCATTTTAGTATACTGCTTAGGGTTTAAATGGTTTAGTTTTTAGTTGGTTTTGGCTAATTTGGGTGGGTGTGAGAAATTAGGATTTAGAGCGGGCATTTTACAAAGTAAAAGGAGACATACTGATAATTGATGTGAAGGGTGGTTTTCAAAAGTAACACTTAGTATGTTTTTGTTTTTTTCCAAAAGTAAAGATATATGAATGGTCGTTCATGAACGCTAATATATGTTTTGGTGTTTTTCCTTTTATTAGTGATTTTACTATGATATATAGATTTTATAAACACTAGTAGCACAAATTAAGCCGAAAATTCCGATATAGGAGAGAAAAATAGTAATAAACTCACAGATAAAATAATATAACACAAAACCCTATAATTATTTTAATTTTAATTTTTTTCCCTAGCTAGAAATTTTAAGAATAAAAGAAGGAAGGTTTCTCCACTAGGCGAGCCTGGCCTGCTAATGTTTTTCCCTTGGGCGCCAATGAGTAGGTCTAGTGGACAAATACCGTTGCTGAGTCATCCGCATGCATTACTTGATACTAAGGGTGGTTGGTTCCAAGGTGGGTAGTTTCAAGGTAACCTGAACGTTTATTATAACCAGTTCCAAGTTTTTGGATCCTGTAACCTACCATGTTTCTTTGAAATCGGTTTTGGAACCTATCTTGTTTTTCCAATCCAGTTCCAAAGTCTACTCGAGAACCTTTTTTTTTTTTTTTTTTGCTTTTTTTGGGTTCATTTTTTGCAGCAAAATCATATGAGGTTATGAGTAACGAAACGATTCAATGTAAAAGATGAACAACATAAATCACTATCCACCATAAACAACAATCCATAATATGAATATGTCCATACAATTATAATGACAAAAAGTTCAAACATGTAACATATAACGTAAATTATAAAATTCCATTCTCCAATCATCCATAAAACTTTATGAAAGAGGAAAGATTGGTGAGGAGCTCTGAGGAAGGACAAAGGACGAAAAAGTGCTAAGGTTAGAATTTATGGGAAAAAGAAATTAGGATTTTGGCTTTTTAGCTTATAAAATCGGTTCCAAAATAGGACGGTCTGATCTAGTTCCTAAGTGGGTTTTCACTCAGAACCTATTACTGGACCTATTACAACTAGTTCCAAAAATTTGGAACCTGTTCTTGAACCGGTTTGTGGACCTATTTTTCAGGCGGTCCGATCCGGTTCCTGGGTAGAACTGGTTTGGTTGCACACCTCTACTTGATACTATTGTTTGGCATTACACATTGTTTTCTTTTTACTTAATTATATCAAATGAAAATAGGTCATTAATTAGGGAAGAGGAAAGATTGGTGAGGAGCTTTGAGGAAGGACAAATGACGAAAAAATGCTAAGGTTAGAATTTATGGGAAAAAGAAATTAGAATTTTGGCTTTTTAGCTTATAAAATCGGTTCCAAAATAGGACGGTCTAATCTAGTTCCTGAGGGGGTTTTCACTCGGAGCCTATTACTGGACCTATTACAACTAGTTCCAAAATCGGTTCATGGACCTATTTTTCAGGCGGTCCGATTTGATTCCCAGGTAGAACTAGTTTGGTTGCACACCCCTACTTGATAATATTGCTTGGCATTACACATTGTTTTCTTTTTACTTAATTATGTCAAATGAAAATAGGTCATTAATTATGAATTTTTGTGAACAAAATTATCCAAAATATCCTAAACCTATTGCGATTTTGCCAATTCAATTTAAAACATTCTAATTGTGCCAATTGAGTTATAAATGTTTTCATTTTTTGTTGATTGAACCCATTTGGGCAATTTTGGCCAGAAATGGATAACGTAGATGCCAAACGTCTTACATGGCATGGCTGACGCTAATGTAGACATTTTTTTTTAATGATATTTTAACATCTTATTAAATTTCTAATAATGTTTTCTTTTTATATTTTATTTACCGTTTTTTGGATTCGAGCTAGAGAGGGTGTATGGCCCTTGCCAGCTAGTGGGCAAAGGTTAAGAGTTCGGCAATGGTCACATTGCCTATGCCAAATCTAGGCAAGGCAAGGCAAGGGCATGGTGACCCTTGTTGGCCTTGGCCCCAAGCGAAGGCCACGACGCCCTCTCCCCTTTTGGGGCAAGGCCACGATACCCTTGCCGACTTGAGTCCAGAGAAAAGAAAAGAAAAGGAAGGGAAGGATTAAAAAATAATAATAATAAAATAAAAATTTATTAAATGTTATTTAAAATGTTCAGGTGACTCATAAGACATCCGATATTCATGTTAGCGATTTTCTATCAAACTTAGCCGGATAAACTCAATTGACAAAAGGTAAAAATATCTATGATTGAATTAACAAAAGTACAATAGGTGTAAGACTTTTTGAATGATTTTCTTTAAACTATTAGATGAAGACGTCATCTAATGTATGAATAATCTAACACTCCTCCACATGCATAGGCTGAACATTGGCAAGTAAAAGAGGTACATGGGGTTTAGAGAGATTTGAATTTAGGACTTTCTACTCATGCATTATCTAGTATTTAATTCTAATATTCATCACAAATTAGATTTCAATGAATATACTAAAGGTAAAATATCAAATTTATATATGCTTAAATTTTAATTTATCAATGGGTTACAAATTGATATATATCTCAAGTAAGTATATGTATAATTATGATAGAACAAAAGTGATAAATTGGATAGAAATGCCGACTATCGGGCTTTTTAACCTTACAATTACTAATCGATGATTGCGGAAATCAAGGATTTAGAAAGGATTTAGAAAGGATTTAGAAATGGCAGTCACAATGGTAAAGAGATCACACACTGTAATTATCATTCTACCTAGGATTGTATAAAAGAGAAATGAACTGGAGGAGGATTGATGATACTTGGTCATCTAGGTGAAACATTTGCAATTGTTAGTTCATTAACAGTGGTAGCTTTGTGAATCGGGCCGATGGAATCAAGTGTTTTCACATATCTCCCAACCGAGAATGTAGACTGCGATGGTCGGGTAAGTGCGATAGTCACGAATAGTATCGTCTCCTAGCATATGAACCACAAATGACATAGTCAGTCAATCTGCCGGATCTTCTGCAATGCATAATAGACCAATGTGCATGCATTTTAGCAATTGAAGTCCATCACATAACTCTTTAATTGACAGATCAGTAAGTTCCAATCCTCAATCTTTAGATCACAACTTCCATGCCTGTCATTTTGCAAGAAAAATAAGGAAGGATGCTGCACAAAATTCTTGGATTTCATATAAAAATGGGATGTGAGTAGGAACTTACAAAATTTTTGGTGTGTGGTGGCGCTTGTTCTTGTTTTTCATTCTTTTCATATATATATATATATATTTTATAACTTACTCCATGTCATCATACTGGCCACAAAAAAATCCATATCATAGATATATTAGACCACATTGCTAGTACGCACGGTCCAGCAACACCCAGTAAGCACGGTCCTGAACTGGAACTAAAAATGAGGTCTAAGCATGCTTAAAAGTACCTAAAAACTATTGACATGTGAGCCTCTATTTACAAACAAGTAAATTAGCATTAAATTAAGCCAAATTCGTCAGGAATCATGTTCAATGAAGTATGTCCAAAAATGCCAAGCAATGTCTGGCAGATGTAAAGCAAATTGTACATTGACAGTGATTTGTAAACATGCTTTGAACCCTAAAAAAGAGATTAGACACTACCCATAATCTTGAGCATGTAATAGAATAGTCAAACTAAGCCTATTTCATTCAAATTCACCTCTAATTCATAACGCCCCGCATTCTCTTCTCTTTCCTTCAGCACCTCACGATCTCAAAGTAACGCGCATGAGCATCATTTGACATGCACAACCACATATGAACAGGATTCGATACATTCAAAACACTTGTGAACATCATTCGACATACATCACCTATATATCCAATCCGTTTGCATATTAATGAACTACGTACAGGAAATGCAGCAAGACGCAACCGACATCAATTGGACATCAAAACGTTTATAAACAGAATGTAATAGGAACTAACTATCCACGATTGAGTTAGGCATTCTGTCGAACAGGTTGTGAGCATGTGGTGTGAAGCATCCAATAGACAGAATAGCTAACAATTCAAAACAAAATATGACCTAGCAAAGGATGGTGGTCCGAGTGTGTTCTGGGATGGTGTAAAACCAGAGCTTCAGGAAATTGTGTTCTCCATTCAACATTTGCCAAGGCCCCCCATAAATAAGTGTTTAGTCACTGAAATGCTTAACTTGTATACAGGACCAAACCCACCTTCCCCAAGCTTACATTCGTCAGAGAAGTTCCCGGTGGCTGCGCGTATAACGTCTAATCATATCAGAGTGAATTCTCGAGGATCCACTGGCTTTTCTCCTCGATAGTTTTCCTCTTAAAACTCTACTCCAATTTCTAGTCTCAGATGCAGTAACTGAACCTCTAGGCTGTTTTCCTTCTCTGACAGTATAAGAGGTTACTCTCATAAGGTAAAGTTTAGAAGATGGTCCTCTAATGGCAAGCAAGATGAATTCATATATACCTTTCTTCAATCTCTTTGTCCTGTTTAAAACAATGCATGAACCTATGATGGATAAGAGTAAACACGATCCAATGACTGAGCTAACTATTGCAATCCATGGAGCTTTTGTTTGTTTCACCCCTATCAAGACAAAGTGATTCCTTGAATTTAGTCTGCAGATTTTTCTCACTAGGCATAAATAGTAACAGGAACTCAGAGAAAGCTAGAGAGAATGATCAAAGTTTAGATTGTAAAAGCAAGTGAAGTGCATTATGATACACAAAACAGCTTATAATGAGTACCTTTATATGCTTACCATGAAAATTGAATGCACGTTTTGAGCATTATACAATTTTTATACCTCTAGTACCGGAATCAATGCTGGTTTTGTTAGTTGGAGAATGTGCTGTTGCTTGTCATCTAATTTCCTCATAAAGAGGATACAGTTTGAACTGCACCCAACAACTCAGCAGAAGAACTCTCGCACCTTGCTTTCCAACGCTAATGAAGGTAGGAAAATGAGCGATTGCAGCAGCCATGCAACTGTTCACAAATTGACTTTGATAAGTCAAGGGTGCACTGCACAAGTGCATACAAGCTCACTGAACTTGAGACACTAACATTGATGGTCGCGAATAAGCTTTCTGAGGAGATTGCCGAGTCCATTACTTTCCTGAAAGTTTCCCCCACAACCGAGAGGAACTGGTTGGGATCTGATACATTCATAAGGTTGTACATTGAAAAAGCCGGCATTGACTCAATGAAAGAGAAGAATGATCTGTTAGAGCAGCGCACGAGACACTCATCGTACCCTATGGTCACCCCTTTCTCTCCTGGACATCATTCTAAGATGTTGCCGGTAGCTGTTTTGATGCAAGACTGACAGAGATTGGCGGCAACATAGCCTCTAAAAAGGGATAGGAAAGTTGCATTAGTAGTCACTTAAGTTTGGATAGTATTAACCAAATTGTTGGCATTGGATCGCCATACTTTTAGAGGATCTCAATTAAGACCAACACATGAGGTTCATTATAAATCCTAGTACTAAGTGAGCCGATTCCAAAGATTATAAGGATTGAATTGAAAGGTATTACTAAAAAGTAGAAACTTTGGATGTCTTTTCCATGTGATTCACTTGCCGAGGAAGAGACCATAAACTTTGTCTGGATATTCCCCTTCTGTCATGTCGTAGAAACAGTTAATGTGTCCTTCGTTGTGAAGCTACCTGTCGAGGAGGCTGTAGAGGCTGTTTTGGAACTTGCTAAAAGCAGTGTAATTGCCCTTACTAGAGCTCCCCTCTTGAAGAAATGTCTCTGCATTGACAGGAGTGTCTGGGATGAAGAGGATCAGGCCTGAAATCAAGAAAGCGAATGCAATATATCTTGGTGCGTCGATAATCATCTTGAACTGTTAATTTGGAAAGAACGCAAGTACAATAAGAGTAGTTCAAAGAGGAGTAAGATGATGAGCAACTTTCGGAGGGCAAGATACACAAACTTGTTTGATATCAGTAACGTCCAGGTCTTGCATTTGTCTGATTTGACCAAGAACAAGTTTTGCAGCTGCCCCCCCTGATGCTGGTTTCAGAAATGATGGATTAATCAAATATTCAAATGCTGTAATCACTAGAGACTACCCAACTGGCTTCATTTTCCCAGAAGAAATGAGGATGAAAATTCCTGGCTTGCGCTACCTAACAAAAAAGCGGTTGACTGGAAGGCTGACAAGGACTAGGCGGTGGTTATAAGTCTAATTATGAGTTAGGGTTGCTCAAGTCATACGTGTGTTCATCTCTCGTGTTCAAGGTCATAATTTGAATCATCATTCTTGCGTATTCTCTTGGAGTCATCCAGGAGCATAGGAATGCACATCTCCCATAAATTATTCGGTATCTGTGGGATGGGTAACTGCCACACCCAATGTGATTCACTTCAGAGTCACAAGGGTGCGGATGCCTTCGTTAAATAAAGAGCCAAAAGGAAACTCGAATACATGTTGATGAAGATGATGGGACTAAGGAGATTGATCCGACAAGACTTAGCTGCTTATTACGTTCTTGAAGCTTAGAGATATCGATTCTTGCTCTTTAAAAGTGAACAGTCGAGAGCACTTATGTCTTTTTGATTTTTTTTCCAAATGTGCGTTCTCTGCTTCGAAAGTCATGAAGCTCCGTAACTTTTGCGGAGGTTCATTGAGTATATTACAGGTCTGCCATTCTTCTTTTGTACTTGCCTATATAAGCACGGCCTGGAAGACGATGTGATATCCTCTTTATTATATGTTGGCAAATGATAGTAAAAAACCATTCTCTTCCATATTGATTTCATGGATGGTGAAAGCCAGAAAGAGAATATATAAAGTAGGATGCTGACTAACTTGACCCTGATATGGTTGGTCAGAAGTAGGGCCGGCAAAATGGTTCGTGTACCTATGTTATAACTAGGGCTGAGCGTGCTTCCCGGATAGAACCGGGAATCGGAGAACCGACCTGGTCAGTTTCTGGTTCTAAAGGGACCGGTTCCGGTTCCGGTTCCTGGTTCCTTTTTCTGGGAACCGGCGGTTCCGGTTCCTTAAGGCCCCAAATCAGAAAAGTACTTCACATTCACACGACATTCTCTCTTCTTCCGTTCTCTACCTCTGCTCGATGCCACCGCTGACCTTTACTCGGCGAGCCACCGCTGACCTCTGGTCGACACCACCGCCGCTTGCCCTTGACGCCACCACTGACCTCTGCTCAGCGAGCCATTGCTGACCTCTGCTCGACGCCACCGCCGCTCTCCTAGCCGCCCTCGATGTCGCTCGCCCAGCCTCCCCCGAAGCCAGTCAGCCAGTTGCCCCCGACACCGCTCGTAGCTCGCCTTTTGTGTCGGTAATCTCTGCTACCCCCTCTCTCTGTTGTTATTGTTCATTTTCTTGGTTTCCCCTTATTTGCCACAGCCGGCGACCTGAACAAATGTGGTTTGTATGTAAAAGAGGGGGGGGGAATTCATGTTTGCAAGAATACTACTTTTGTTCAGCTCTATTTCAAAGTGTTTTTGTTTTCAAGGTAGCAAGTTATGACCACTGTTTTTCCCCCTTTCTATGGAAGCGCGGGATATTGTCAGGTATAATGGGCACCAAGTGCTTGATTTTATTTCCCTTCCGCGAGCCTCTTTATGCTCCAATATTTTCTTGTGCCCTCGGCTTGCTTTATGGATATCATTTATTATTTTCAGTACATGTAAGATCTTAACAAACTCAGTGCTGGTATAATGCTCATGAAATTCGTAAAGCAAAATTAAGTTCCAGCGTGAATATTTGATTGTTGGTTTTGGGTTTGCTTTGGCGGTAGTGTTGATGGGGGATGCTGGATTTGGTTATGAGGGATGAAAAACTATGGGTAAAATTTTCTTAGAAAAAATGGGAGAATTGAGAAAAGCAGATTTCAAGAAGCTGGGGTCTGTTTCTCTTGTTGCATATTAATACGAACTGGAAGATCCAATTTTCAAGTCCATGTGATTGATAGTGGAGTAGTACACTTAAGGCTTTGAAGGATCCATTTCAGTTTGACCTTTTTATTGAACATTGTAAGTCACTCATGGATGAAACTGGACTAGTTTAAAATCCATATAAGTTGTTAAAGCTGAGGACTGTACGTTCTAACTTGCTTTTGTGCTCTGCAATTGATGCTGTGATGACTGCATGTCATGTTTTGTTTGAGTTGTTGCTTTACTCCTGCGGGATCCTTGTATGACAATAAGCAATCTTATTTTTCCCTGAAGATTTCCTATTCTGTCTACATATGTCAGTTGCATAATGCTAACTCCATCAGATCTACAGTTCCATAGCCATTATTGAGTTTCACTAGGTTCTGTTTGGACCTTTCTTAAACTCATGAAGAAATGGGATTCACGAGATATCTACAAGGTTTTGGCTAATTGCTTGAAACTTAGTATGGACACAATGGTTTCAGACAATTAACATGAGAAACTATCCCATCGTAGATTGCTATTTCATTAGATTGCTATTTCATTCTGATATAATAGCAATCTTTTTCTTTTTGATATTTTGTTACCAAAAAGAAAAAGATGCTATTTCATTAGATGGTGCCAAATCTAGTGGCATTTTCTAATCCTGTGTTTTTCTGAACATACGAGAGGCTAAGTTAAATGTCAAGATCCGCATCGGCTTGTTTAACTGAGCAGTATATAATACTGTCATTTTGTGTCATACACTGAATAAGATTCATTTATTAGAGAAATGATGATATCTGTTCAGCAACTTCGTGGCTGGTTGATTTTACCTTCTTTTCTGTATCTTTAAATTATGCTCTCATTATTTTTCTCTTATTGATAACAGCTTGGGGAAAAAAATCCTGCGTGCCAAGGAAGACTTCATTGTTGTCCATTTGCAGTATGTATGCTCTCATTGCCGTGAAGTTATACTGTCTACAAGACGATGGTTCTGCAGTCAATGCAAAAATTTTCAGCTATGCAAGAGGTAATATCTAAATAAGATTTTCCCGTTGTATCATTCTGTTCCTGCACATTGCTGTGCATGAAATGTAGCAGACTTATTTGTCATCAGCGGAGTTCAGAGAGAAATTTGGGATGACAAAGGATGCTTTCTATAAGTTGCCCAAATGGAGACAGAACAAGCTTAAAGTGGCACTCAATTGTTTTGAGTTTGGTTTGATAGCTCTATTTATTCTTTTGCTTTCTCCATTAAGGCATGGTGAGCAGAAGGAAGCTTTCCTGGATATCTGTAACAAAATATTTCCTTGTCTCAGCTTTCTTCAATATTACTTTAAATATAGCTTCATTGAGTGTTGTCTAACCACCAATTAATTACTTTCCATTGTGCAGTTGGTGAATTTGGAGTAGCATTAGTCAAAGGGACAAAAATGTGCTTTTTTTTTTTGGATGCTTCTCCTCCCAAGGAACTATTTTTGGCAATTTATGGACATAGAAGCTTTGGTTTGTCTCTTTCTTTCTTCGTTATAATTCAAATCTGAAAAAAAAAAAAAAAAAAAAAAAAAAAACCTATTGGAATCTGGAACCGACCTTAGAACCTGTGACAGGGTAGGTTCCAGGTTCTTAGTTTTGACGGGTAGATTCTAGGTTCCAAAAAATGAAGAACCTATACCCGAGGGTAGGTTCCAGGTTCCAGACGGAACCGAACCAAAACCGAGAACCACTCACCCCTAGTTATAACTCAATTTTAAGAGGTGCAATGTTATATAGGTAACTTGTTTTCTTTCAAAATGGGTTAAGTGGGTTGTGGAAAACTAAAGACCCAAAAAAAGAGCCAATATACCTGACCCACGAGACCCATGAGATAGACGTGACCCATATTTTAACCCATATTTTCAAAACCCACGCGACACCCACAAGTCCATGACCCACCATACACCTTTACACTTTACTTCGGCCCTTTTTGATAACCAGTTAATTCTTAATTAATTTTGTTCTTTTATTCTTTTTGTTTTGGTAAAGGTAAGTATAATATGAAAAGCTTAAACCAGATGTACAAAGAATCGGTGCCAAAAACAACCACTCAAAGAGACGACAAGTCAAGATGAGAGGAGGGGTGCCGATGCAAAAGAAAAACACCCGAAGAAGAAAACGGGAAGAACGACATACAAAGACGAGAGCAAAAGCAGACAACCAAGGCTAGTGGGGGCGCAAATGCGCTACTCAGGAGACCCAAAAATGGAGGAATGAAGACCCCAACATTGCTGGAACCTTCTATTCCTAGGGTTGTCTGCAACATTGCTGAAGGTGAGCGCCTTGTCCTTGACCACTTTGATGAGATGATTCTTCAAAGCTGGCAACTCCAAGGTCTCCCCCCGAAAGATGATGCTATTGTGCTTCTTCCATATCATGTAGCACATGGCACCAAAAGAAAATCGTGCTAAGCAGTGAACAAAATCCTTGCCATGAAGAAACTTCATGGCCCAAGTGAGGTTGTCAGACCAAGATCTGTTTCTCTACGGGAGATTACATCTCGTGGCCCAAAAGAATGCGAGACTAGCCGAGATGCGGCAATCAAAGAACAGGTGATCAATAGAATCTGGTCTATCATTACAAGAAGCACAAAGCCCATTGTTTATTCTACCACAAGATAAGAGGCGAACCTGGGTGGGTAAGCAATTCCAAATAATAAGCCAAAGTATGAATTGGAACCTTGGAGCAATAGAATCATTCCATATGAGCGAAGCCCAAGGAACACGATCCTTCTTCCTCCTAATAACATCCCATGCTGAAGCTACCGTAAAGGCACCAGGAGAGCTCCCACGCCAGGTAAACCTATCCGGGGATTGAGAGAGGACCGGAAGAGAATAGTCACCATCTTCCAATAAAGTCTTGAGTGCACCACCATAGGGGGCATATAAATCCGCAAGGGTTGCATGCTTGGAAAAACCCGAACTGTCAATGAAAGAGTCCGGAAGGAATAAGTTTAGAGGGCCTCTCGGGTGCCAATTATCGAACCATAAAGACACAAAGGAACCATCTCCAACCTCCCATAAGAAATAAAGCCGAAACTCCCGCCTCAATTGCATGATCTTCTTCCAAGACCAAGAACAGACAGAAGGAATGCGGGAGATCCAAAAATTATGCTTCTTTAAGAAGGTGGAGTGAATCCACATGCACCACAGCGATTCCTTATCTGAAAAGAATCCAAATATACTTGAGCATCGCAGCTTTGTTGTAATCACGCAGCCTACGGATACCTAAGCCTCCCTCAACCTTAGGGAGACATACTTCCTCCCAAGACACTTTCGCCCCCTTCCCCCCAATGGCCAAGAGAGGGACATTTCCAAAGAAATTGCCTTAAGATTTGTTCAATGCGATCGAGCACCGAACACGGGAGAATAAACACACTTGCCCAATAACTTTGGATGGAATGAAGGACTGATTTTATAAGTTGTAGTCTACTAGCAAATGAAAGAAACCGCTGGGCCCAAGATTGGACCCCGGCTATGATACGGTCCACAAGTGTGACACAATCCGTCTTGGCAAGCCTTGAAGTAATGATTGGTACCCCTAAATACCTCACCGGAAGTTTACCTTCCTGGAAACCAAATGCCATAAGGATATAATTCCGAATAGTAGGGGATCCACCAGCAAGGAAAACTTTGCTTTTACTTGTATTGGGCCGCAACCCACTCTAAGAGGAAAAAATGTCAAGGTCCCTTTTAAGTAAGGCAACTGAGTGCCAGTCTGCCTGACAAAATAAGAAGACATCGTCTGCAAAAAATAGATGGGATAAGTTTAGAGTTTTGCACCTCCAGTAATACTTGAATTCAGGTTGAGAGGCGGGAGTTGAGGATCCCAGAAAAAACCTCCATCACCAATGTGAAGAGATAAGGCGACATAGGGTCCCCCTGTCGTAGGCCCCGGCCACCAGAGAAGAAACCGTGAAGTTCTCCATTAATGGATGTGGAGTACTTAGGCGTCTGCACGCATATCATAATAAGCTGAATCATCCAAGGAGGAAAACCAAAAGCTGACAATGTTAGCTCAAGAAAATCCCAATCCACCGTGTCATATGCTTTTTGGAAATCAACTTTTATCGCACACTTAGGCAAGTGAGGGTCGAGGTGGAAACCTGCAAAGAGCTCTTGGGCCAATAGAATATTATCATTTATTCTTCTACCCTTCACAAAAGTATTTTGGGAGTGGCTAATCAAGTCCCGAAGCACAACAACTAGCCGGTTGGCAAGGATCTTAGTAATGACTTTATATATAGTATTGCAGCAGGCTATGGGCCTAAAGTCAAATACTGCACAAGCATTAAGGACTTTGGGCATCAAAGCAAGGATATTGTTGTTCACCTCACGCAACAGTTTTTCGGAACAAAAGAAATCCTTAACTGTCACGCCCCGATCTTCAGAGACACGCCCATCCTTCTATTTGGTCGATTTTAAAGTGCGATATCCCAGGACTAAGTATCGCCGACCCTTTCTTTTATTACGCATGCGGAAGCGATTATGAATCCCTGACAATAAAACAATGGGATAGAAAAGCAGGCAATTTACAACTACACTTTTATTAATAGCACAACTCATAGTATATTTACGATACTATTTACAGCAAACAAGTCTCACACCTATCTATACTAAGACAGGGGTTCACAAAAGGGATGGGATCTCAAACCACATCCGGGTTATACTCAAAATCCCTCTCGGATCATCTTCTTCTTTAAAAGTTTTTCTCCTCTTCAAGTTCCTCTTCCTTAGCTTCTCCTCGGGGTCCCGAAATGGTTATTCAATAACTAATGAGACCACGTCTCAAAGCAAGTTCTTACCCCCTAAGACTTGATTAGTAAACCAATACACCTTAGGCTGCCTAAGCACATCACGAGTCGAAGACTTACCTTGGCCTCGCTCCTTCCCCGCAAGTTAGTATATATATCAAATATACATCATCACATCACATCACCCAATCAGATCGAATCATCAATCAATCGACCTAGTCGATTACATGTCATCCAAATTATCTCTTGATTGACCCTTTCCATACTTTCTATAAGTCTGATCAACATCCAAGACTACTCACCCTAGGTGATATATAGATAGTATGTTATCTTATCTCCAGATGACATATAGAGTCATCGAGCTATCAAATCATACCGTACTGTCTCAAGATGATCTGTAGGATTATCGAGCCGGTATATTATACCGTACTGTCTTAAGATAATCTGTAGAGTTACCGAGCCGGTAGATCATACCGTCCTGTCTCAAGATGACATATAAAGTCACCGAGCCAGTATACACACAATCTATCATACCGTACTGTCTCTAGATGCTCCGTAGAGTCATCGAGTCGGTAGATCATTATCATACCGTACTGTCTCAAGATGCTCCGTAGATCGAGCCGGTAGATCCTACAATTTATCATACCGTACTGTCTCAAGATGCTCCGTGGAGTCATCGAGCCGGTATACATGCCATTCCAAGCAAACAATCAAATAACCAATTTTATCCTTTCTGATAAAATGACGTGTGTGGGTACACGATCGGCCCTAGCCAAAATATAATAATTTCCTTTTTATAAATCCAACCATTTTCTGTAGTCCACTAAAACATTTTTGGTATCATTAACTGATGCCTGATTAATTTCCAATTAATTTCCCAAGATTATTTAAATTAGGGAATAAATCCCAAATAAATCATTTCCGCACAAAATAGAGCTCAATTAAATAAACGGACTGCACCATGACAATCGCATAAAATTCCGGTCACCGGCCATCCCGGTTGAATTTCCGGAAAAATAAATAACTAATTTTGAATAAATAAATAAATAAATACTAAAAATCCAATTTAGGCCCATATTGCTCGATTGGATGCTAGAATGGATCGGGAAAAATCCCGAGATACATTCAATAAATATTAGAAGCTCTCTATTTTCTAATGACTAAGTATAACCACCTAACATGCATCATTAAGTCACTAATTTAATTGTTCTAGACTAATCTAACCACCTAATTGCACTTAATTAAATCTAACTAACCTCTAAGCATAATTAGTAAACTAAGAAAGCATTAAGTAAAACTCACTTGGTACAAGTGGGGACCGAATCACCGTGACGGCGACACGACGGCGGCCAAAACTCGGGTTTTCGGCGACGTCGACGGGCACACGGACCGGGCCTAAAAGCCTCGCAAGCCCACAGAAATTTCTGGGCTTGGGCTTGGGCTTGGCTTCGTAGGTTTCTAATTTTGTTGGGCTTCGCTGAGATGGGCTGCTAGACCAACAAATTTCGCTGGGCTTAAAATCCAATGGGCTAAACTTCAAGTGGGCCTATTTTCACGAGCTTCAAAGCTGGACTGAACAAGGAAGCAACAAAGCTGCTGTTGGGCCGAGCTTCGCTGGGCTGTCTTCGGTGGATGCGGACGAGCGGGCGACAGCTTCAGTTGACTGAGGAGATGCGTGGACCAGCAAGCTGGTGAAGGAAGCAGCAGCTTCGTGCTTTGCTGTGGGCTGCTTCAATGGAACGCCGCTGCTGGGCTAAATGTGCGAAGATGAGGGTTAACGGTGGGGCTTCTTTGGTGAGTGGTCGACCGAGCAAAAACCACTCCACGTGCAGCTGAAAAAGACGAGCAGCTTTGGTGGGTTGAAGAAGTTGATGAAGATACGCGGGCAAATGATGGCAGAAGCGGCAGCTCGGTTGAAGACACGTGCATGGAGGAGCTTCGCCCGGTGGATTGCTGCGTCAACAAACCGCCTGGGAAATTTGCAACCTTGACTGGTGGGCGCTGGTGGTGTGCGGGCGTGCGGTTGATTGGCGAGCGGAGAGAGGCGTTGAGGGAGAGAGCTGCATGTGCGAAGACCGAAGGGAATGGCCGAAGATGGTCGTCCAAGCAGAAGAAGACGACAGGAAATTGAGAGCAAAAACAGAAACAAGGCAGGACAGATGAGGGATCGAGAGAGAGAAGGTGTTCGAAGGAGGATGAGGCGGTGGTCTTGGCGTGCGGTAGAAGCAGCTGGTTTCGGTGGATCACTCACGCAAAGGAGAAGACAATAAAGAGGGAAGCAGCTGGCCAATCTTGCAAGGGAAGCCAAGAATAGGGCATAAAGTCAAGCAACCTTAGCCAATGCATTAAATACTTGTCCCCTATTACTTTCCAACCAAATTTCCACCAATAAATCTAATTTCAAGCCTAAAATTGCTATATCAAGCCAAATTTCGAATTTCACAATTTATTCCAAATTAAAGCCAAAATGCAGCCTTTAGTCAAATTCCAGATTTCCTTAATTTTTTTTTTGGCTCCAATTCTTCATTTGATTTTCCAAATCAACGTCCCATTTTGCTAAAGAAAAATCCTGAACAATTTTCTATAAATCCTTAAACACTCAAAGGTTCGATAAAGAGGCCAAAAATCCGATCGATTTGGCCGATCCAATTTTCCTCTAATTTTCCGCGACGTTCGAACCGATTTTCCGTAAACATTTCGGAATCTCTAAAAAATCTTCTGAGACTGAGTCAACGTTCCTAAAATAGCTCGTACATCACAGAACTTTCAATTTCTGAAATCGGGTTTGAATTCACGGTTAATTTCCATTCGACACGTTTTTAGCGTGACCTAGATTACGGGTAGTTTTCATAACTTTTTAGTGCCAATGACCCGTGGTCGATTTTCTTCGAGCCACAATGAACCTACTCGACACATTGGCAACTCTCGATTGTTGTAAAAATCTCGAGAATTTAAATACGAACACAGGGTATCAAAACGATAGAGAATTCAATCTAGTGTCGGCTGATGAGAATTTTCCAATTTAGTGGTGTCACCCACGATTAGCCACACATCTCTGTCGAACCGACCTATATATGATATCTAATCAATTCACGTCTGTGCCGTAATGATCTTAGCAGATGAACACGGTCGAGCAGCCGATTCATGGTCGAATTCTCAAATCTATTTGCCTTAAAATTCTTAATAGTTTCCCCAGATAGTCTAGTTATCTCTAGAATGATCAGTTCTGAAAACAGTCCTATAGACGCGTCAATGAAATGTCCGATTTATTCAATAGAAAACATGACTGAAAATCTAGGATGTCACATTAACCGCATCAACTACTGACAAGCCTACAATCTCCCAAGAATTCTTAAAGAACTCAACAGTAAAGCCGTCAGGGCCAGGAGCCTTACCTCTCGCGAAGGAAAAAAGTGTGTCACGAAACTCAGAATCGAGTACTGGCCGAGACAGAACACTAACCTGGACATCAGTAAGAGGATGCCTTATGAAAGCTTGAAGCTCCAACAACGACGGCTTCACAAGGACAGTCTGAGGGGAGAGAAGATCAGTGAAGTAAGAAACAAACACTTGTTGCACGCCACCGGATCGAGACCAATAAACCTAAGAGTCCTTAATGGATAAAAGTCTATTCCGCATTGTCTTCTAGTGACAGAGTGGTGGAAGAACTTTGTGTTCTTGTCCCCTTCCTGAAGCCAACGAATCCTGGATTTTTGTTTATAAAAAGACTCTTAACTTCGAAGATCAACAAAACACCGACGTTGTTCTTTCTCGAGCTCAGCTAGATTAATACTAGTTGGGTCTTGTTGGAGGGCATGCTGAGTAGTCTTTAAAGCAATTCTTGCTTCATTCATTCTTACTGAGATATCTGAGACTCTCTGTTAAGTTGCTTAAGGCGGCTTTTCAGGGCCTTTAACTTGCTGACAAGTCTGAACATAGGGACGCCGACTCCGGGGGAATCCCAAACTTGCTTGACCAAGGAATCAAAATCCGGATGCTTTATCCGAAGTGGAAGAACTTGAAAGGCTTCTTTGTATGGGTTGGTTGTAATACTCGACCACCATTGGGCCGTGATCGAAATACCCGAATTCAAGAAAGAAGCTTCGAGTAAGAGAAGTCTAGTGTCCACATTGAGTTCACCAAGACTCAATCAATTTTTCTTTGCTTCGATTCGCCCTACCGAGGTGGACCGGGTATATTGAAGGCCAACGTATTTGAGATCCTCCAACTCCGTTTGGGCCAAGCAATCCCGGAACTCATCAAAATAAAGAATCCAGGTATCGGTGCCGCCCATCCAGTCAGTTGGATCTTTGATGGCATTAAAATCTCCCGCCACCAACCAAGGCGAGTCCTGCAAAATATTATTCATCTGGACAAGGTCCGACCAAAGGGGCCGCCGGCGCAAAAAGGTGTGCTTACCATATATAGTAGAAATAAAGCAACCCACATTCATAGATGAAGAAGTAAGGCGACCATGGATTGCTTGAGCATTAGCCGAGGTTATATCAAAATTGACCAAGGTAGGATTCCATCCAACTCAAATCCTACCACGAGGAGCATAACCATAATTCGACACCCAACTCCAGCCAGTCAAAAGGTTTCCAGAAATGGACTGGAAGAGGGGCTCCAGGACTTTCGTCTCAATGATGCCAACAAAACAGAGATTATTGGAAGAAACCCAATTCCTTATCTCGGCCTTCCTCAGGGGACCCATAAGTCCCCGAATATTCCAAAAACTAACATACATCCAAAAAATTGGGAGGGAGAACTTACCTCTTCTTACTCGGTCCATGTCGATTAGGAACCGATGCGGGCATAGCAGAAGGATGGGGGTCCGGGCAAGTAGACAATAGCTTGTCCTGAATGGATACTGGTTTTGAAGGGTGAGGCGGGGCGATCGGAGAAGAGGGGCAAGACAGGAGGTCGTCCGCCTCGGATAAGCTGTACTCATCATTCTCCAGGCCACTAGCTAAGTCTCCTTGTCTCAGTCGAGCAGAAGAAGTACCAAGAGGTTCTAATCTACCCACAATTTGAAGAGAACGGCCACTACTCGTCTTCCGAGCAGTCACCGATTGGTGAGTCTTCCCTAAAGAATCAGAAGGAGGAGCTTTCACTGGGGCTAAGGCTTGAGGCTTGACAGAATGAGCGGGAGGTGGGGTACAGGATTTTTCAGCTTCAAGGCCTGAGTACCATCGCTTGGAGGAGGTAGACTAGCAGCATTCTTAGACGGGATGGTCTTTTCCTTTTTCCCCTTAACCTATTTCCATCTCGAGTCCACACCCGCAGGAGGCTGGGAAGCTTGAGGTTCTGGGGTAAGAACAACTGCAGGGGGTTCCGTTACAGTCATATGAGATGCCTGTCCTCGTCCATTGACTGAGCTATCACTCTCAAGCTATGAATGAGGCTGAGGTGGATTACTCCTCCCACCTAAAAGTTGGTTCGGAGCCAGGGTAACCGCTTAGGAATTACCGGATGCAGCAGCAGATGGAGCATGAACTTGCTGAACCGCCGCTTCAAACAACTCCTAGGCTAGGGGGTCTGAACATGTGTGGCTGAAAGTGCCACAAGCAGGGCTGGCACTAGGCCTCCATTCATATTCGACATCTACAAAACTTGTTTTCCCACGATCTGATACCTCCACAGCTTCACAACAAGGCTGCTTTGCTGAGATTTCGACACATACACAAGCAAATATCAGCATGTTTTGCTTCTCTATTCTCAGATCAACATATAAAGGCTTGCCCACTGCACTGGCCACTGCACTTATGCCTTGGGCCGACCAAAACGCAGCAGGGAGCTTCTTCAAACGGATCCACACAGGGATTACCGACTGGTCTTCCTCTCTGATCTCCAAGGATAGCTTCCACTGTTGCAAGATTAGGGGAATTCTCGCTATCGTGATAGGCCCACCTTCGAGCACCTTCCTACGATAGTCTGCATCAGGGACCTGAAAGAAGTAGCATCTCTGGCCGTTCGACATTACCTCTAGCACTTTGGAGCCTCAAGCATTCTTGATGGATGATTCCACCAGCTTAAATGGAAGCTTCCTTCCGACAAAATACCCTACTAGACATTCAAAGAACTTGGGATCAACAGCATCCAAAATCGCATTTGAGAGCTCAACAACAGGTCTGTTGTTGATGATGGTAGGTGGGATGAACTCCAAGTCGAAGCCTTTGGTGGCTATTTTGGCCACACTGGCCCAAGAGCGAGGCTAAGGGGGTTTGGACTCCCTTCTTTGCTAGTCTCTCCTTTGCGGTCTCTTCGAAGCAGACTTGGCCCTACTACTGTCACGGCACTTTGCAGGAGCTTGCGTAGGAGGGGCAGCTCGGTTGGCTTGGTTAAGAGGATCCTCAAGTGGGCTATCATGAGGATGGGAAGAGGGAACACGTCCCCTTGAAGTGCCAACATCAAACTGCACTGATCGAGGCTAGCCAATCGCACCGGGGGTGGATGTGGCCATTTGTCGAACACTTGGTGAGTAGGTGAAGCACTTATTCGAGAAAGCCCATTAGGGTAATACGAACCTGGCTAATATTCAGATGAATAAATGGACCAATGAGGAGCCTAAGCTTGCGCAGGAACATCCCATACACCAGCACAAACACAGCAGAAATTTTGAATCGCGGCAACAGTACAGAGCTTATTCAACCAATCGAAAGATGAGCTTACGATCGATGGATGAGGAGGCACTTGGACAGAAGCTAGGGGGATGAAGGACGACCTATCCTTCCACAGTTCTGGTCCAAACGAACGGCGAAAGCTCCACACCAAGCTCGATCCAGTGTTCGCGGAACAACCGCACCCGTCCACCTAGGGCAAGCTAGATCTCGAAACGTAAGAAGGATCTGAGGAAGCCGCTCGGTAGGAATGTAGAGATAGGTTAGAATAGCTTGTCCTTCGAAAAGCAGCCAAAACGGCCTCCCGAATCACTGGGAACAAGCCTCACACCATAACGTGAACAGTGCAGAAATCACCTGGAAGGAGAGAGCTCTGTGAACAGTACCCGCGTACATCTTGTTTCCGTCTTTCCTTTCAATTTTGTTCTTTTATTCCGAAAAAACAGAAATCCGTTTAATAATGTCAGCTAATTTTTCTATTCCCGAAAACGTATCGGTAGCCATGGAATATATCTGGAATGAAATAAAAAGTAGAAAAAAATTACTTATTTGTTTCTAGAAACAAATTCTGAAACCAAGTCATTATCTTCTTCTTCTTTTTTTAAAATACTTTTCTTCTTCTTCCTCCTCTAGTTGGTTGCTAGGCTCGGCAATGGCCAGCAACCAACCAAAGACGAGGTCAGTGACCTCGTTGACTCTTGGTGAGGCTTGACCTTGCCGTGGATGGATGGGTCGGCCTCACCAAGAGCTAGTGAGGCTCCCCCGAGGCCAACGAGTGGCCCCCGAAGCAAACAAAGTCGCTAGCTCTCACTTCTAGCTAGCCACTGGCCATTCCTGAGGCTCGGTGACTAGCTAGAGAAGGAAGACGAGAAGAGAAAAAAGATAAATAAAATAAATAAAAATTTGAGAAATTTATTAAAAAATAAAAAGAAATTTTATGTCACAAAAAAAATTTAAGACTTGTACTAAACATATTTATATTTTTTTCTATTCGAGGAACATAAATTTTATGCAGTTACTAATACGGTTGAATGCTAAATAACTCGTCCAAAGAACAATATTAGAAAAAATTATTTCTAAGCATAAATTGTTCCCGGGAACATAATGATTACCAAACGCGCTGCACCCTTTGGCTCTATTTCCTTCTTTTTTAGTGAGAGTGACAAAAACAGAGAGAAGAATTAATTCTGCGAGACACAACTTCCATTAGGGACTTCCATCTCCGTTTCTCTTCGCCACGACCGAAACTTCAAGGGCTTGACATTAGAAGATCCGAAGTGCTCAAATCTCTTTTGAACTAGTTTTGCCTGTCGTGACTTCAATTTGTGACTTCATAGGAGTGAAAAAGTTCCAAAGACTGTTGTTTCTTTTGCTTTGAGCTGTTTGGTTCAGCGTTTGTGTGTTTGACTCTAGGGTTTTTCATGAGGGTGTGGGTATCAATTAAGCTGGCGCGGCTCTCAAAATTGATCTTGGGCGTTTCTTGGTCGCAGGGGTTTGCTTTGGAGATATTGGGCCCACTGGATCGAATAGCCTTGTGAATAGTAGTATAACTCTTACAATTTTCAAGATTGTTGACACCTAATATTTTATAAAATAATAAACAAAATAAAAATTCGGTTTTGGAAATTTTTTGTTGAAAATATATCTTCATTTCAAAATTCAAAAAATTCAGTTTTTATTTGATTTTGAAGCCTTTTTATTGTTGGAGTCATTGAGTGAATATCTCGCTTGCAAAAACAACTTTGAACGCTTTCACTATAAAATGCGAGGCTTCATAACCGAGGGGGAGGGGGCGCTTCTCTTGGTCTTTCGTCGAAAGAAAAGAAAATAGAAAAGTGGAAAAGAGAGAAAAAGGAAGAAAAGCTTCGGTTCTCTGGGGAAAAGGAAAATGTACAGGAGGCAGAGAGGGAAGTGACGTGAGGGAGACTTGAGAGTGAGAGAGGGGATCAGCGGGACCCAGCAGCAGGAAAAGGGGAAAAGAGCAGAACACTGCTCATCTTCTTCCTCTCGACCGCAACTATTGTGGCGCCTCCACCCTCCGATTAACAGCACCGGACACCGCCTGCTGCCCGGGCCACCAGCCACCTCCGAGTCGCCGACCGCCGCTCCTCTGCCGGCGGCGCCGCTTCCCGATCCGCTCAGACCCTCCGCCCAGATCTGCTCGAGCACCAGCGGCACCGCCCTCCACCCGCAGCCGCGAAGCCACCGAGCCGCACCGGTCACCTCACTAGCACCGCCTCACACCTGTGACCCGCGACCCCACTGCACGCCGCTCGGACCTCCGTCTCAGCACCTCGCCTCCGCAGCACCTCGCCTCCTGCTCGCTCGGTGGCCGAAGCCCGCCGTACCCGACGCCTGCGCCTTGCCTCCGGTGACCCGCGAGCCCGAACGCCAGCAGTGCTCATGTCCAGCTTCGCTCGCCGATCTCCCTGTTCTCGCCGTGCTCGACACCGCGGCACTTGACGACAGCAGCTCCGAATTGCCAGATCTCGCCGGAGCTCTGCACCTCCGCAACCTCCGACCGCGACACCCCTGTTCCGCCGGTTGTCCTTGCTGCCCGGGTGCCGCCCCGTTCCCGCCGGTCCGCCTTCGCCGGAGTTCCCTTTGCCAGACCAACGATCAGTTCCCTCGGTGACCAGCCGCACGAGCTGCCGAGCTTCTCTTTTGAAAGCAAAGGGAAAAGAAAAGAAAAAACAAAAGAAAAAGAGAAAAGCAAATTAGGTAGTTTGTTTTTCTTTATTTTATTTATTTTGTTATTATTGTTCAATTTAGAATATTGAGATGTGCTTTTCTTTTATAAATCTCGTAGGCATTAACTGCAGGTATTTTATACCAAATTATGGTAATTATTAATTTGACCCGTAAGACGTCGGGTCATTTTTTTAATTACTTTAATTTTTATGAATTTTAATACCATTTCAATTGTTAAATCATTATAGAGTTAAAATAATTGTTAATTTAATCCATGAGACAACGGATTATTTTTTCGGTTATTTTAATTTTTATCTTCATTCTTTTAAAATAATTACTTGTTTGGAAAGATTAAAAAAATCAAAAAATCATAAAAATCTAAATATTGCATTAGAGCATTTAGGTTTAGTAAATTAAGACTGTACTTTTAGGGTTAGTAAATTAGAATTGCATTTATAGGATTATAATTTTTAGATTATACTCTTAGATGGGTGATTTTTGTTAGGGCTAATTTTAAATAATGTTGGCATGTCT
Organism: Eucalyptus microcorys; assembly: GCA_014182515.1. Lineage (NCBI taxonomy): Eukaryota > Viridiplantae > Streptophyta > Magnoliopsida > Myrtales > Myrtaceae > Eucalyptus > Eucalyptus microcorys. The sequence continues at coordinate 22,649,837 of CM024566.1, forward strand.
TGATTTTTTATATAGCTTTTAAGATAAGATATAGTCTAAGTTAAATTGATTCCTAAAATAGATTAGAATATCATTCGCTTTAGTTAGTCTAATTAGTTTTTTTTTAATTCCGAATTTCAATAAAAAGAATCCAAAAAATATTAGGTACATATTAATTAATTTGCATAATAGGTTTAATTAGAATTTGTTAGTTAATAGGTTAATTCATAATTAATCTCATTTCATATCATCATTATTTAGCATAGGTTGCATACATGCATTAAAAATGAATCATCATTAAAAAAAAAAAAAAATCATAAAAGAGCATGCATGTAGAAATACCATGTCATTCATTCCATATCACATAGCACATGCATATTTAAGATTATATAAATTAGATTGCATACATATAGTGATAGTTCAAGTTATGCCATATGAATTGCATTTCACATATCATTAAAGTAAAATCCATGCATATTAAATTTAGATTAAGATTGCATATAATTAACATTTTTTTAACAAAAAAGAAAAAGAAAAATTAGGTGTCATGTCATTTAGAAATCATGTTTAGGGCATGCATTTTTATTAGCATTTTTTATTGGATGTTATTTCATTGATTGTGCACCCGCATGGCCACCATTTGCATGTTAGTATCTTAGGTTAAAATTAATCAATAATGCCTGCAAAATATTTTGAAATTAAAAAATAAAAGGTACCGAAAGGGCGTTAGATTAATCTAGCGTAACCATGTCCCCTGACCTCTTGAATCTCTGGTTTGCAAAAGTAAAGTATTCTCCCATACTTTACTTGGGTTTCTAACCAACTCTAATTGGTTAGTGGCGGCTCCAAATTGAGTATAATTGCATGTTTAAATATATTAACTTCTTAACATCAAGTCGCGATTGGTAGGACTTGGGAGGGTCCGTGCCAAGTCTTCGGACTTAGTAATCCATTAGCCTTTTGTGTAATTCACCTTCAAAAGAATTCGGGAGGGTCGCGACAAAGATCCTCCTCAACGTGTCGGTTCTATTTTGTAGAGATTACTGTTTGCTGACGTGGGGCTGGGTGTGGGGTGTGGTGTGTGATTGTGTGTGTTTGTCTGGTGAGTAAGCTATAGGGCAGTGCTAGCGGTTGGGTTGCTGCCTATTTAATCCTCTAAAATTTTGGTCCTGTGATAGTATCATACAAACTAGGGTTGCCTTGTATTAGGCTGAAGGGAGTGAATACGATTTTACTTTTCGAAATCTTTCACTTGATTGTAGTTGCCTATTTAGGTGCATGTTTTCTCTCCATGTACTATTACTTTTATCGGGAATGGAAGTTGAGGATGTTTAATTTTGTTGTTTTACAAAAGCTCACGTCCTGCGGCCAGCGAGCCCCCACGTCAATCACGCTTGCACTTTTCCTTTGCAGGTTCTTGGCGACATCGCCTGGATTCTTCAATGGGCACAAGAGATGCTCTACTACTGTTGCTAACAATGACACAACCTACAAATAGGGCAATCTAATAAGAATATGACCTTTTTATGCTGCTCAAGGTATGGCATTGCAATTCCAGTGATACCACATAAACTCTACACCTCTTAATGATTGAAATCTTTAAGGAACAGAAAAATGGAAGGAAGATGAAGCAAGATTTATTTAGGAGTCATAAACTAATTGAATAGAGAAGACACTTCAGGGGATTATCCTCCAGAACTCATCTGGTCTTTCTTAATTTAGTAGATTGATACAAAGAAGAGAAAAATGGCAACTGGAGCTGCGTTGGAAAAGTTCTCTGTGCTCAGAATTTGAATTTTACTATTTTTGTCGAATGGGATGTGAAATAGTGGACAAAATTTCAGTGCAAAAGAGGAAGAGAAAGGAGGATGCTGGATCTCCTTGTCAATCCTAAACAAGGGCAGTTTGCGCAAATACAAACATTTGCGAGACTCATTTGAATATCCTGAGCCATCATAAGAAATCGCATCTATTGCTCTACAAGCAAGAATGTTGCATCCACGATTTACAACTAAATGACAAAAGAAGAGCCTAGTATCCAGTACCCAAAGTATGTCTTTTTTTATGGGCTAGACAAAATAAGTCCTATCACGTAGTGTTCATTACTGAAACAAAGACTATCATTAAATATCAATACAGAATCATGTCAAATCAAACTGAAATCCACACATACCTCTGTGTTTTTCAAGGATGCAAGTGCCACACAAGCTCGAGAAAGGAGAAAATCCCCAGCTAAAACTGCCAACTGCATAGCAAACAAAATATTGTTGACTTCTAGATGTTTTAATATACTATCATCTATAAGGACCACAATGAAGTCACAAATCTTCACAATGCATCTTCTTCATAGAGCGGAACAGTATGGTAAGACTAAAAACTTCTTCTCCTGTGTGAAAGAAAATCGAGGCACAAAGGTGCAGGCATTAGGTGCAGGCATCGTGTCTATGTAAAAGAAGAAAGATTTCTCCGCCCATTACTGATAAACACCAAGTTAGGAGTACAATACATACATACAAAAATCATGAACAGAATCTAGTCATATAACAAATATAAGAACTAGCAATGTTCCTGAAGATGGTGGAGATGTATGAGCACCTTGTTTCCCATGATAAAATTTAATGAACCAATACCACGTCTTGTGTCTGCATCATCCAAGACATCATCATAAAGAAGGCTTGCAACCTAAGGGAAACAGAGAACACGTGCATTAATCAAGAAATCAAAAGGTTCCATAATAGGGGGAACGTTATTTGAGTCTATGACACTGTACAGCAAAAGAGATGCAATCCTTATTCTGCATTACTGGTACTATGAAACATGCTATACATATGTGCAGGGTCTGTTGCCTTTCCTTTCTTTCTATATTGAAGTGTGAAATTGAACTTCCCAACTTACACGGAATCATCTCTTATTTTATATACTCGCTTCGCAACGTCTTATTCGTTTTATTTACTTCTATTTACTGACAACAGACTTTCTTTCTTGGTTGGTGGGCAGGTTATGGTGGTGGTGAGCTTGGGGGGAGCTCAGATATATTAATCTAGTGTCCAAAGAAAGCTGTAGGCAAATGAGAAAGTAGCATCATGGACATCATTTAAAGAACAACTTCATCTGGTAATAGCCATTGCGGATCAATCAAAAGACAAATTTTCTCCACCATCTACTGTATAATATGTTCCCAAGGTTCACAGGACCAGCAATCTAGATGCTTAAATGTTAAAAGAAAGAAAGAAAAAAAAAACGATATAAGAAAATAATTTAACTTAATCCATATGCAAATGCAGCAACAACCTGTTATTTCCTACTCCTTTGATTCCACAGACACAGAAAAAAGGCACATTTAACAGGAAGATGAAAAACTAACTTACATGAATCATCTCTGTGATCTCAGCTATGCACTGATGTCTTGTACGTAGTTCCAAAGACACTGCATCTCCTACACTACCATCAGTTGGTTCTGGCAGAGGCATATGCAAAGCACTAGCCATTAAAAGTCAAACCTGTGCCAGATAAAAGACAAAACTCAAGAGAAGGTGGAATCCAAAATATAAGAAGTATGTACATCATTAGAAACCTAACTTTGTCTCTCTACAAAATAAATCTGCACCTGAAAGTATGGAAAAAGAAATCAAATCATGGAAAATGATAAAGAAATTGAAATCCACATGCACAACAACCAATTAAAACCGAAGATTTAAATATTAGAAAAAAGGAACTTGAGTTCCAATATGCCTCAAAGCATATTCTAAAAGCCATTAGTTCCACAAGTACCGCAATAGTTCATGGGCCATATGCTATTATTAATATGTCCTGACGTTCAACAAATTATTATTTGGCTTAGGAAGGGTGTCTATCTCCTTCATGCGAAATTACACCAAAAGCAATAAAAGTTTCATACGGAGTGCAATCAATCATAAATATTTCAAATCAAATTCCAATTCTTTTGATGTGCAACCAAGTCCTAAAATGGCCACTAGTGGCGTTTAGACACCAGAATTTTGGACAATGTTCAATTTTCACAAAATAAAGCATGACTCAACCATAATCAGGTATTAAAACCTGTGGTTTTTTTGTCAATCATTGAGTTTATGACTTGATTATCAGTTACCATAGCAAACCAAATTCAAAATCTATGTGAAGTCAAGAAGCCTTTTTTACATGAAATTGAAAACTAGCCCTCCATTTTAATTTAAACCAAAAAGCTTAATCAAATTGTTCAATTTGTCATCCACCAATAAGGAAGATCATTAAATAATAAACACATGCCTCTAATTACAATAAAATAATAAGAAACCAAAAAAACAGGAGATAGATTCAGGTTAGCTAAACCCAGGAGTTTGCAAATCAAATTCTCATACAATAAATGAATAAAACTTATTGAATAACTAAATTGAATACTCAAGAGCAACCTTACGTATGGTTTTAAGAACCAATGATTGATCAATAAGAACTTTGTTCAACTTTGGTGATTAAATTTGAGATTTGAAGGTCGGTCTGCAGGTTCTTCACAAAAGTCAATTTTCCTCAATTCTACATAAGACTTGAGTCTTGTCTTTTAATCGATCTCATAACCAAGCCATACGATGAATACTCACCAAGATCAATATGCCTTTTTACAAGGGTATAATTGGAACCGTCTTGGTTTTGCTGACGGATTGAATCTCCGTCAATTGTTCAATTTGTCACCAAGATCAATATACCCAGATCACCATTTCACCCCAGCTCTCCAATCCCCCCAAAAAAGATTGGCAAGCTCAGCACTCCCCATCGCAAATGCTCCCACGCGTACGACCAATCGAAAAAGAAAAAAGAAACGACCCGCGAACGAGGACGCACCGTCATAGGAGAGCCGGCGAAGTGGGTCTGAATCAGGGCGGGGAGCCGATGATCCGAAGAAGGAAGCGGGCGGTACCCACTGAAGCCTCGCCGCGCGAGCCTCGAAACCGTGCACAACCCACGAGGGAACGCCATCGCTCGACGCTCTAGGCTTCGCGAGAAGAGCAGAGGAAGGACAGCGCAGAAAGAGAGAGAGAGAGAGAGAGAGGGAGAGAGAATGGTCAAAGCCGCCAACTGACTAAAACTTGTTCTCTCGTTCGCAGCGGTGACGACACGATGGCCGACGCACAGCCATCCGTAAGCATAGCTTATATTAACGTTACGAATCGCATTATTGCTATTGAAGGGAAGGATGGACCGAATTTCCAACATCCGAGAGAAAATTAAGGGAAAATGGAATGGATTTTCCTGTCCACACTTCAATGTTGACCTGCGGGAGGGAGAAAAGTTTTTTTCCTTTTTCTTTTTTTTTTGTCAGAAGGAAAACTTCTGTTTCACATAAAGAGATACATAACTTCAAATTAAAACTAATCCCAAAAAGTTATAGTCCAGTGTAAATTCGAATATTGAAATAATTTAGTACAGCTCGTAGAGATTGGGAATGAGAAAAGTTTGGTGATTAATATTTGAGATAAGTGCATCGAGAGTCCTGAAACCTGTCACGAAAGTACAATTGAATTTTAAAAATCTTTAAAAAGTGTAATCAAATCTTAAAACTCATCACAAAAGTGTAATTGGATTTCAAAACTTTTAAAAAGTGCAATTAACAGAATGACTTGATTCTAAAACTTTCAAAAAGTGCTATAACAAGATGATTTGATTGGATTAATTTGACAATTTTTCAGACTTGATTGTGCTTTTTGAAAGTTTTAAAATTTAATTGTACTTTTGGTGATAAGTTTAGGACTTAATTACACTCTTGAAAAGTTTTAGAACTCAATTCTATGAAATTTTTAGAATATTTCTTTATTTTTCAAAAGAAAATTACCTAAATATCACTATGAACATTTGCAATTTACGTTTGGGAGATGTTAGCCTAATGGGGATGATGGTGGCCTGTGGGCCGCAATTTCCATTTCAAAGGAATGGTTAATCCATTGGACTTTTGTTGGAATCTCAAGATATACTTTATTATATTGCTAACCTTGATTAATTCAACAGTGGAACTTAGATGGAAAAGCAATATATTGTTGGGATTTCATGAATCATGTATAGCTAAAATTAAAAAAATACATCGGAAACAAAGATGATATTTTATATACATGATTTTCCGAAATCGTTGTTCGTGCGTTTTAATAAAAAAATTGAATATAAAAGGGGAGTTAAATGAATTACCTCTCAAAGCGTGCTTTAAACAAATTGGTTCGGATGTTCTTCAGTTCGAGTCCTACAAACGTCGGACCTATAGTTCAGACACACCAACAACGAATGTCGAATGGAAGAGAGGACTTTCGGATAATTACCTCTATGATCGTGCTAGCAATCTCATGGAGACAATCTGTCATATCCTTGATGTTTTTAGTCATGGCCCCAACGAGAGAGAACCCCTCTTCTTTCTCAGGTCTCGAACAACACAAGAACACACACGTTTCTCTATATTCAGCAACCATTCTTTATGTCCTCAAATACAACATTTTAAATATATATATACTTGAATCAGCAACGGTTGCTAATCAAGGGATGATTAGCAACCGTTGCTGATCGTTTGCTCATGCACGATCATCGTGCATGAGCGGTTGGTCAGCAATTGTTGACCATTCATGCATGATGCATGATGTCCCCTTTATATATATTAATTAAAAGAAATGCACATGATGTGCGTTGCACACGATGAGCAACAATTACCGATCGTGTGCATAATTTATTTAATTAAATAATTAATTAATCAATTCCTAAAACAAAAATAAAAGGAACATAATCTTTGTGTGTGCAATTAGGGTACATTAACATGTATCCACTTTGGACATGCGTGTGTATCATATGTAAGTAGGCTCGTGACTATAATACAAATTAAATTAAATCTCATTTAATTTAATTTCAAATTGACTCAATTTGATTGCAGTAATTGCAAACACATTTGCAACAATATTTCTCTCTTGTTCCACGTTATTCTAATTATTTATGGTATATGACATCCCTAGGTTCATCACTAAGCTGGTAGTAAGACATGTACTAACACATTAGTACTCCCAAAAGAATTAATTGTCCCGATTAATTTTTGGGTCCTACAAGCCATGATTGACATATAGCAATATGTCATGGCTACCCAGATAGTGTGAATGCTTTAAGAACATAATAAACCTGTTAGTTTTGGCTATAGTGTAATTCAATCCCCCTGTCTTACTATGTCCCGATCAAATAAAGATCATGGAATATTTGTCAAGTCACCAATTCGATCATATGTACAAATCTAATTGACATACATTTTATTTAAGACATAAACAATTTATTCTCGATTATAACCCCGGCCGAGGATTTCAATGCAGTGTCATAATTAGATCATATAGGACATCATTATTATACATTGCATGTAAAAAAGAGACAGATTCCATATTCCGCACACGTGCAACTTCGTATATGAACAAACTATGACCATCAGGCATAAAGATGGATCAACGACTCGGCATTACATGTATTTGTGAACCATAGTTGTTTGACACACAAGTTAACACTGTTGCCTCAGGTCTAAGGATTATTTATATAAGACTAAAGCATGAACAATTAGACATTGACCACGCTAAAAGCTTTCATGTCGCGAATCGTTTCATATGCATCACGTTCAGTGAACTTGTCTAATACAAACACTTGTGTTCTAACTTAGACATTATAATACCCAATGACATGTGACTCATTGTTCCCTAAGTATCCAATACTTAATGGTGAAGTTAAGAACACACCGGTCTCAAATATCCACTCAATAATCTATTGACCAGGAACGGTTAAAGATTTAGCTTAACTATGAACCCGTCACATATATTCTTAACATCTCAAGAATAAGTCTAGTTGCAATTGATCTTATGGAATCATTCATAAATATAAAATAATTGGATAAATGAATGAATACGTCATTGCCATTAATTAAATAATAATAATAATGATAGTACAACTGAAATCCCTAATAAATAACTATTACATAGTAGCTTTAGGGTATACATCCATCATATAAAACGTAGAATGAAGGTCCTTTTTTTTTTTTTTTTTTTTTTTCTTTTCAAGGAATAATATTACCATTGTCCTTTTTTTTTGTCCGAAAATCAAAATCATCTTTCTCTCTTAAAGTCAATGTATAGTCATTTCATTATACCTTTTCTCTTAATGGTCAATTTTTGTTGACATGGATTGCAGAATGAATGACATAGACCGACCGAAATACATGTGTTATGTTATGATTTGTTGAAAATTATTATTAGTCAAAAAGGCACCACATCAAACAATATAATAGAAAAAAAAAATTGAGAGAGAGATGGAGGTTCATCATAGCTGCCATAGTCACGAGCTCAAGCTCTAAGCTTGTGGCAGTCATGGTTTTGGCAGCCACAAACACTAGAGTTTTGAGTTGTGAAGCTTGAGGTCATCACTGCTCAATATTAACTTGCAAATATGGCAGCCCAATTAGTGGTTATGAACCATAACTTTTGCACTGTTGTGGATGTTTCGTGGGTTTTCTTCAAATTTACCATTTCTCCTACTTTTATTTATTTATTTATTTATTATACTCACGTTTAAGAAAGCTCGCTTAGAGGGATTAGAGGAAATCCCAACAAAAGAGATTTCATTCCAAATTTCTCAAAGAAATCGGATGAACAATTTGTTAGGTTCTCTTGGGAGAATGGAAGGCAGAGAAGGTACCGTCTCTCTTCCAAGGGAGACCGTACCATTGTATAATAATTTCCCTCTACATTTTGCACCCTTCCGATTTGAGCGATGCACTTTACTTTTCAAAAGTAAAAATTACACGATTCAATTGATTTTGGAGGTAGTGCTCCTTCTAAATTATTGGTAAATGTATTTTCTCCCATCAACGAGTGCCCTAACTATAATTTTACATAAGTAATTGAGCGTGAGAGCCTAATGAATTGAGAAACTAACGTGTGGTATATATGAGTTATTACTAATTATGAGATGATATGGCATAGCAAATTCTATACCGAGAAGCGGTTCGTAGAGGAATGCTTGCAGTGGTTTATGTAAGAGGACGAGTAGAATGCCAAAGGGATGATGTCCAATGTTTATCGAATGCTAGGGGGTCCGGATGCCAAGTCGCTGTTGAAGTTAGACCGATGCTCCTTTATGAAATGCCATCTAGGCGGGGGTTCTAGACAATGTCGTGCCCGATGGGGTGGGACGATGCCCGTTTATGCCGGAAGACCGCCAACTTGTGTGTTGGCCGTGGCCCGAGGGATCGTAATAATCGAAACACATGTAAATGATTGCAATGCATTGCGCTTGATTATGGGGTAAAACTGTGAGGCACGGTATAAGACTGACCAAAATGGGTTTTATCTTATAATCGGGACTCGTGTGAATACTTGGTGTATGAGAGTTATGTGTTTTGATTATTGAATATGCTTGTTGCATCGATGTTGGTATATGTGATGTACCAATATGCAGGTGTGTGTCAAGGCGAGGTTAGATTGTATGTTGTTGCAAGTTTAGGCTACCTCTTAGATGAATTTGCATCCTAATCGAGGCTTAGACGATTAACCCACTGAGATTTATATCTCATCCTGTTATTGTTAAATATTTTCAAGTCCGTAGTATGAAGAACTGTCACATGCGGTTTGGGGTCTCGATGGACCAAGACGCTGGTGTACCTAGTGTCACATTTGGTTAGCCTCGTCATTAGTGAAGTTTAGGTTAAACTTGACCCTGCAGGTTTTTGAGATGGTTGGTAGGAAGTGGCCATAGCAAGGCTTGTAATTATTAAATATCCTAAGATTAACAATTTATAAATTAAAGTGATGTTTTTGGAATGTTTATTGTGTTCTTATTATCCCTGTTGTTTGTTGTTTGATCGGATGTTGTTTATATTAAATTCTTCTGCTTGGCTTTAATTGAAAGATAAAAAGAATGGGTCGGCGATACGTCCTAAGATGTCGCAACTAATTGACTGTTGAAGGATGTTCGCGCACTCAGGAGTTCGGGGCGTGACATATATCATAGCAATGAAGGTTGTTGAGTAGATTGCTTACGTTTACTCTTTGCATACTTAATTTTTTTTATTATAAATATTTGAGCAAAAAAGAGGTTTAGTGAATATATCGGCCAATGCTTTGAATCAACAAAATGCACACATCACTATTACTCACGTGATCAAAAAATAAGATGATGTCTAAATTTTCTTGGCTCAAGAATGAAGTAAAGGATACTTTGTCAAATTTATAGCACGTGTCTTGTCACACATGATTTTTTTTTTTAACTTTTACACTCAAGTAAATTATCTAATCCATAGGAGTTGTGCACATGGAATACTCAAGACGACTAATGAACAGGTTTTTTTTTTTCCCTTAAAATCATTAATTGATGATTCCAGAAATCAAGGATTAAGAAATGGTTGTCACAATGCGAAAGAGATGAAACACCGTAATTATCATTCTATTTCATTAAATCGCGAAATTCGAATATTCAACCGAAAGATTGTTTACTAATAAGTAGAAACAAATCACATGCATATAACCCCATAATCAAATGGCAGTAGAAACTTAAAAATCCTCTCCTTCGCATATTTCAACCCTCTTACATGTAAACTAGACGAGGAATGACGTCTATTTGATAAACGGGGTGGAAATGCATGCAAAATAAAATGGGGCTGGCTTATGATATTGATTATAAATCAATCAACAATATGCACAATTAAGGGAAATATATATTCACAATCATGAAAAATAAAGGATCAAGGTAAAATCTTAATTTTCTTAAACAAACTCTCAAACTCAAGGTGAAAAGAGGAAGTCAAATGGAGTTGGGAGAAAAGATCCAACGAGGTGATTTTAGGTGATGAAGAGAGAACCGATTGATGTATGTAAGTTATGCAGCGATAGGCTGACGTTTATGTGTACATGACGAAAATGTTTAGAATTCACATTGAGAAAGGGATACTAGTAACTATAACAAAAATGAATCACATGACACGGGATGTGAAGGTGTGCTCCGGGTGTGCACTCGGGCGTGTTGCACTTGAGCACTCAAAATTTGCTCAAGATCATCTAACTCTTAACGCTAAGATAAGAAATATGCGAAGGAGAGGATTTTTAAGTTTCTGTATATTTTTGTATATATAAAGAAGGGAACATAAGCTAGTTTTACATGATAAATACAGAAAAAAACATGATATAAATATATTACGATGGAGATATATACACAGTCCTAAAAGATAAAATATATCACAATTATTACTAGCAGCATTTCCATTGTATAATACTTGGTCACCTAGCCGTAACAACCGAAAGGGTTATTCCATTAACTGTTGAGGCTTCTTGAGTGTGCCCGGAACGATCAAGTTTTTTCACACGTCTCCCAACTGAGAATGCAGGCTGCAATGGTTGGCCGAGTGTGATAGTATCGCCTCCTAAAATATGAACCACGAGTGACATAGCCGGTCGATCTGCTGGGTCTTCTTGAACGCACAATAGACCGACGTGTATGCATTTCAGCACTTCACCTTCATCACATGACTCATTGATTAACGGATCGATAAGTTCCAACGGTCGACCTTCGGACCACAACTTCCATGCCTGTTATTTAGCAAGGAAAAATTAACAAGGATAGCTGTATGAAAATCTTCGATTTCATATTAAATTCAGATGGTGATTAGGAACATACAAATGTGAGAAGACTTTCACCCTGTTCTTGGAGATGAAAACCATTATTCTTGTGCCCGCTTACTATCTCTAGCAAGAGAACCCCAAAACTGAAGACGTCTGATTTTACAGAAAAAAGTCCTTGCATCGCATACTCCGGTGCCATGTATCCACTAACCAGAATTATGTAATGAAGAGCAATTACTTGGAAGTAAGAAACAGAGTAAAGTAAATTTCTATATGGAACTTCTGAAATATGAATGTGCTCTATCCGGTGCTGTTGAGCAGATTATCGGAGTCCTTTGTTGGCCTCGTGCATCAGTCAAACACGTAAAGGACGTAGAAAGATATTAAGGCACTTACTAGGTTCCAACAACCCTGTTTGTGTTTGCCTTGTCTTGATTTAGACTGAAGATCCTTGCCATTCCGAAATCGGATATCTTTGGATTCATCTCGCCATCTAGCAAAATATTGCTAGCTTTCAAATCCCTGTGGATAATTCTCAGGCGAGAATCCTCATGCAGATAGAGAAGTCCCCGAGCTACTCCACAGGCAATGTTCATGCGCAGCTTCCAATCTAGATATCGCCCTATATTCGAATCTGTCAAAATGAGAGACTCAGATGAACTCAACTTTAAAAACTAAAATTAACTAGCTCAAAAATTCATTGCATCTGCTAAAGCTCAAACCAAAAAGCAAGGCATCCAGGCTTTTGTTGGGCAAGTATTCATATAGCAAGAGTTTTTCATCTTCTTCCAAGCAGCATCCCAATAATCGGACAAGGTTCCTGTGTTGTAGTCTGGCAATCAAGATGACTTCGTTCTTCAACTCGATGAGTCCTTGGCCTGAGGTTCTTGAAAGCCTCTTAACTGCAATTTCTTTTCCATCTGCCAATGTGCCCTGAAACAGTGTAAAGTCAGTAGTGAGATCCCTATCTGAGAATTACTAATGATAACCAAATTCGATTCAGTTCATGCCATTGATAATGACTGCCAATTTGCTACCATTAGAAGATTTTCCCAATTTCCCCATAACTACGTGTTGAGTCACTGAAATACTTACCCTGTACACAGAACCAAACCCCCCTTCCCCAAGTTTACATTCATCGGAGAAGTTTCCTGTGGCTGCTCGTATGATGTCTAATCGCATCAGAGATAATTCTTGAGAACCTGCCAGTCCACGAGAGTTTTCCTTTGAAAACTCTTCTCCAATTTCTTGTCGTAGATGAAGTAACTGAACCTCTTGGCTGTTTTCCATCTCTGAGAGTCCAAGAGTTTAGTCAGGTAAAGGTTAGAAAATGGTCATCCCAATGGCAAGCAAGATGAATTCACTTATACCTTTCTTCAATCTCTTTTTCCTCATAAAGAAAAGACACGAACCCACGATGATTATTAGTAACCCTGATCCAATTACTGAGCTAACTATTGCAATCCATGGAATTCGTTTGAGCCCTGTCAAGAAAGAGAAATTCCTTGCATCTAAACATACCACAAATGGGCAGACTTTTTTTTCACCGAGTGTAAATAGTACCAAGAACTCGTTGAAAGCAAGAGAGTATGATCCTTTAGATCATAAAAGCAAGTCAAGTGCATTACGATACATAAAACAGCTTATATTGAGAATTAGAAGCAATGGAATGATACCATTATATGCTTACCAATGACAAATTGAGTACACATTTTGAGTGTTATATGGCTCATACCTTTACTGGTTGCAGAAGGTGCTGGTACTCGTCCTCCAGGTTCCCCAGCAAAATACATTTGGTACCGTACATTACAACTTGGCTGAAGAATTCTCGCACCTCCCCTTTTTAAATTAAGAACGGTAGGAAACTGTTTGATAGCAGAAAGCAAGCAACTCTTACAAGCTGACTTTGAGATGTCGGGGGTGCACTGTGCAAGCTCATGCAGGGTCGCTGAACTTGAGACATTAACGTTTATGGTTGCGTATAGGCTTTGTAAGGAGATTGCCAAGTCCGTGACATTTCTCGCCAAATCCACCACTTTTGAAGCAAAGTCCTCGTTATCATATTGCTCTACAATCCTTTTGGCGGTAACTGAATCGTCCACAGGGTTGGCAACAAAAATAATCGGTGCTGTCTCCATGATAGAGAAGAACGATCTGTTAGAGTAACGCAGGAGACACTCGTCGTACCATATGGTCGCCTCTTTCTGTCCTGGACATCTTTCTACGATGGTGCTGCTAGCTTCACGGATGCAAGACTGACAGAGATTGGCAACAACATCCCCTCTAAAGAGAAATAGTAAAGTTGTATTAGTAATCACTTATATCTGGATAGTAACTTTTCGGTTGGCATTGGATCACCGCACTTTGTAGGGGATTCCAATTAAGACCAATATATCAGGTCATTATAAATCCTAGTTCCAAGTGAGCCGATTCCAAAGATTATAATGATTGATTTGGAAGGTATTACTCAAAAGTCGAAATTTTTGGTATCTTTCACATGTGATTTACCTGCAGAGGAAGAGACCATAAACTTTATCTGGATCTTCACCTTCCGTTGTGTTGTAGAAACCACGAATGGGTCCTTTGCTGTAATCAGCGGATTTGCCCTTGGAGAGGAGGCCGCTGAGGTTGTCCTGAAACTTGCTAGGAGAAGCGTAGTCGCCCCTATCTGCACACCTCTCCTGAACATATGTCTGTGCACCGACAGGAGTGCCTGGGATGAAGAGGATCAGGCATGAAATCCAGAAAGCGAAGGAAATATTTCTTGGAGCATCGATAATCTTTTTGCTTGAACTTGGAAAGAATGCAAGTACAGTAAGAGTAACACAAAGACGGCCATGGACTCTCTTTCAACTCAAGAGAAGTACGATAATAAGCAACTTCTGGAGGCCGAGGTCAATAAATTGATCAAGAACCAAGTTTGCAGCTGCTCTCCCAGGTGCCGGGGTTGCCGAAGACGACTTAGTCCAATTTCCACGTTCCTTCGTCAAAAGGGGTGATCCAATTGGCTTCTTTTTTCCAGGAGAAATGAGGGTGACCGTTCCTGACTTGCCCTACCAGAGGAAAAATCGGGGGAGGGGGACCCAAAAAGACCCCATAATGACTGGCACTAAATATAAATAGATCAACCAAAGGTTTTTGTCCCCACGGTGGATAAAAATCAACCTAAGATACAAACCGAAAGGACCCGACAACGACTCGGCAATGGTTATGAATCACATGTTCCTCCCCTCCTCGTTCAAGGCTTGGCTGGAATCGCCACAGGTGCACGTTCTCTCAGAATCATCCAGAAGCATAGAAATTTTTCGATGTGTGGGGCCGGAGGACTATCATCAGGTGAGACCTGCTTGGAAGGAATAGGGGTACATACATTTTTGGTAGAAAAAACAAGTACGATGCTCCAATGAAAGTCCAGTGCCTGTTGACGAAGACCCGGAACTAAGAACTCACCAGTTTTTTTTTTTTTTTTTTTTTTTTTTTTTTTTTTTTGGTCGGAACTCACCAGTTTTTTGAAATGTTGATTTTTGGCTCTTCAAAATCTAACACTCCTTTTATATATGTCGACAGCTCTTGATGTCGGTTCGAATTTCTTCTAAGTGTATTTTTCTATGCTTTAAATGAGTAACCCTTGTTAACATATGCTTCGAATTTGAGCTTAAAATTAAATCGGATTTTAGAATTTAAAATAATAATATAGTAATCCACGACCAAGTTTCGGATATTAGCTTTTGTGACGTCTCAGGCCATCACGTTAGACCCTTGACTATAATCTTTCATTATTATTACGCAAGGGGAAGAGTATACATTTTTAATATAAAGAAATTTTACTCAGAAACAAATTCCATAATGACGTGCTTTCATTTCATTCATCATAAGCAGGGGTTACAAGAGGAAAATGACATCTTAACAATTACAAACATAGCAAAATACATATCAAGATGACCTGAACAAAACACCTGGGAGAGGTCAAAAAGGTGCCTAACTCATCAACCTGGTAGTTTTCCTCATTCATTACATCCCTTCATATCACGCGTGCCTCGTACTCCATGCCCAAAACATCACCAACGGGTGGGCCCAAACAACCTCCCATTCACGTTGAGGTACACGGACACAAATCACATCGGGAAAGGATTATGGCATCCATCATTTATCCAGACAGTACAAACATAACGAGTCAAAACAAGACAAGAATCTTGATCCTCAAAGTTCCTATACACGTCATCTAAGTCGCCAAGGGTGTCACATCCATAGCTAATGATCTGAGAGGAAAAATAAAGGGTGAGCAACAATGCCAGTAAAGGATAAAGTATGGCATTAAACAACAAGATCTTAACTTCGCTCATTATTGAACATAGCACAAACATAGTGAATCATCATAAACATGGACTACATCGAATTGGGCAGCATATGGCATTAATGATATCATGTGAACTAAACAAGCTATTGTCATGCCCCGATCCTTCGAGGGCGTGCCCATCCCTCAGCGATCGATTAAATAGTGACGTCTCAGGACGCGTTGCCGACCCATTCTTTTTAATACGCATGCGGAAGCGAATAAATAATTCTCAGACAACAACAAGATGGGATAGGAAAGTAGGACCAAAATTTTTTAAAACCAAACCAAGCCACACTTATATATACATACCAAACTATGTCATATACAATACCAATATATAAAACAAGGTTTGTAAAACAGGGGGTTACATAAAACTATAGATCTTCTTCCTCCTACTTATCCTCATCCTCATTCTCATTGGAGCCTTTAGTGAATACACCAGGATCCCTGGATCTAATAGATACGGGTCCACCACTGACCCACCAGGAGGATCTGTTGTGCCTTTTTCCAAAAGCAACCTTCAACACATACACATGTATCTCAGACTCCGGTATGGGACCTCCTCTCTGTCCATCCCGCGCATGTCAGTACCATGATCTGAATTAATGAGATACCTTGTGGGGTAAAGCCTCATTGACCCGCACCACGGACCTTATGAGCTCATAGACCCATCCTCAAGGGCTCGTATGAAGCGGGATGTAAGATACCTGTTCTGTGACTTTCTTCGGTTGTCCAAAATACTCGGGAGGAGCAGCCATATAAGGATATGAAAATATTATCCCACAACGAGGTGAGACGATGTCTCAAAGTTCACCCCCTAAGACCCGACTAGGAAGAGAATACACTCTAAGGGTTGCCTAAGCACAAACACGAGTTAGAGGACTTACCTTTGCCTCGATACCTTCCGCAAAGTCAGTATGATTCACGAAATCATCGAATCACATCAATAAATCACATCATCACATCAGATTGAACCATCGATCAATTGACTTAGTCGATTACATGTCATCACAACCATTATTCGGTTAATCCAATCAATACTATCTATAAAGTCTGATCTCATCGAGGACTGCTCATCCAAAGCTAAAGATATATAATATAGCATACCCAAAGCTGATAACAGAGTATACTGCTCACCCAAAGCTGATATATCAAGGTCCGTAGACTGATATAGTACACTCTCAAAGCTCACCAAAAGCTGTTAAGATATACTGCTCACCCAAAGATGATATATCAAGGTCCGTAGACTGATATAGTATACCGGTATACTGCTCACTCAAAACTAATATATGAACACCCTTAGGCCGATATGGTATACCTATGCTGCTCACCCTAAGCTGATAAAGTATACTGCTCACCCAAAACTGATATATCGACACCCGTAGGCTGATATAGTATACTTGTTCTCACCAACTGAGAATGCCACCATTTTTATCATACCCGATAAAAATAAACGTGTGTGGGTACACGGTCAGCCTCAGCCAAAATACAATATTTTTCCATTTGAAAATTCCACTAATTTCCATAGTCCATAAACACATTTTCTAATTAAATACTAAAAATATAAAATTTTGGGATAAATACCCCAAAATTACAAATCGCGCTCAAATTGCACAAAATAGCACTCAATTAATTAAACAAATCACACCACTTTGTGATCGCATAAAATTTCGGTCACCGGCTATTCCGGTCTAATTTTCGAAAAATAATAATTAATTAAATAATTACAGAAAATAATTAATAACTACCAATAAATAGCAAAAATGCACACTTAGGCTGGAAAAGCCTAATTAAATACCGATTCGGGTTCGAAAAATTTCCAAACCTATCTAGATAAATACTAAAGCTTATCTACTTGCTAATTGCACTACTCTAACCACCTAACATGCAATAACGATCGATTAAATTACTAATCCGTTCTAACTAACCACATAATCCCTAATTAACTTAAACTAATCAACCCTTAAGCATCATTAACTTACTAAGTAGGGATTAGTGAGTTAAACTCACTTGATTAACAAACTGGTTGAACCAAAATGACGGTGAGGCGAGAGAGGACCGATAAATTCCAAAATGGGTGCGCCTTTCGAGGTCCGAAAGGGCACAAAAACAAGCCAAACAGTGCTGGCGAGACCCACTCCGTTCAGTTCTGTGGTTGAGCTGAAGAAGCTGCTTCGACAACTTGAAGCGGCGAGGACGGTCAGCGGGGATTGTAGCGGCTTGGATGGGTGTGCAGGCGGGTAAACGGTCGCTCCAGCGACTACAATGGCAACGCACGGCGGCCTGGCGACATTGGACAGCTGCGAGCAGTAGCGGAACGAGCGGCTGGAGACATTGGTAGTGATAACTCTATAAAAATAGAGTTATTTTACCTATTTTAGGCAACAATTAATGCAATATCCATGAGAAAATATTTGGATATCCTTCTGATTATTTGAATTTTCTTTATTTATGCAGAATAATGAGATATGGAGAAGATAAGGAAAAAAAATGGCAAATATCAGGAATTCAAATAAATAAAAAAGCAGTAGTGGAAGATGGATATCAAATCAGGAAATTCTTGATTTTGTTTCCTAATGTTATCAGCAAGCGTTGGGACATAGATATCTGGGATATATCTTTTGAAGAGGAGAACATTGAGAGCGAGAGAGAAAAAAAAAAAAAAACTAGGTTTTTGTTATATCGTTTTTCCTTCTTCTAAGAGTTTTTCAAGTATTTTGAAGAGAAGACAAAAGTTGTGACAAAATTCTTGTTCTTTGATTCAAGATGCTGGGTTTGATTTGTATTTTTATTTTTTCTTCTACTATGTTCTAATTTTCTTTTGTTAGGGCTACGATGTAGCCTAACCATGATGATATGAATTTCATGATTTTTATGTTTTACAATTAATTTCATTCATGTGAGTTATATATTATTGTGTTTAATGCTTTTGAGTGACTGGCCACCACTTGAATGATCTGATGTGCATGTTTGAGACTGAGAAGTGATAATATGCAATTGCTTATTATATTATATAACTATGAATTAAACGTGGGTAGAGATATACTGCGTTATTTTTGTAACTTTCGGTGATAAGGTGATTCAAAAGACTCATTATAAGCCGGGAATATTCATAATTTTTAATGCACTCATGTTTATTTAATTCACATAGAGATATAGTGAATTAATAAGATGAGTAGGTTTGCTATACCTAGAGATAGGATAGTAAATATATTAGGAAATTCCGCTATCACATGTTTGATATCGTTCTTGTATCCATAACAATTTGAAATTCATATCTAGTGGTTATGTTGAAATCGGATGCTCTAACATATTTATCTGATCGATTTACTACATTTAGTCTACAAAATTCGTTTTTAATTTATTCTTAATTATATTTTGATTCGTTAGATAAATTTTAGAATTAGTCTATTTTAGTATTTAATTGGTTTATTAATCATCGATCTCCATGGGAAAATACTTTTTCTCATCATTATATTATTTGTTTGACACGTGCACTTGCGATTAGAATTTTACGAACAGGTAGGCTGGACAATCGCAGGTGGCGTGCGGGCGAGCGAGCGGCTGTGAGGGGCGATCCAACGGCTTGACGGGTTGTTGCGATAGCAAGGGGGGACTGAAGCTTGGTTTTCTGGAATTTTTGAAGCTTCAAGGAGCTGGAATGGAGGGAGAGGGTCGACGGCAGCAAGGATAGAGGGAGGGGGACAGCTTTGGCTGGTGGAGGGTGCCTCTTGGCCTCTCTCTATCCTTTTGTCTCCCTTAGCTTGGTCCCACTTGCAAGCTGGCTTCCTCAACCAATTTCCAGCAGCCAAACTTCCTCTAGAAGCCTTAGAGGTGGTCCAAAGGTTGTGTCCAAGGGGGGCTGCGAATTTTGATTGGATTTTCCCCAAATTGGGCTTCAATTCCATCTTGAATTAACTCAATTCGGCCTCTATAAATTCCATTATTGAGTCTTTGATCAAATTAGTATTTTTCCTCACCAATAGAACCTACTTGCATCCCAATTGCGTGATAAAAAATGGTCCTCTGAATTTTCTGGACAAAAACTGTCTTATGTCAACTTTTCGCCATAAATCTCGGTTTGCAGAAAAATCTTCAGAGACTGAGTTGACGTTTCTAAAATGACTTGTGACATAACAGAACTTTCAATTTCTGAAATCAGATTCAAATTCGCGGTTAATTTCGATTTGGCGCGATTTTAGCGTGACCTAGGTTACTAGGTAGCTTTCAGAAATGTTTAGTGCAAATGGCCCGTGATCGATTTTTTTCGAGCCACATTGAACCTCTTCGACACATTGGCGACTCTCGGTGGTCGTGAAAATCTCAAGGTTTCAAATACGGACACAAGGTACCAAAACGACAGAAAAATCAGTCTAGTATCGATTGACAAGAATTTGCAATTTAGTGGAATCATCCACATTTAACTATACATCTCAGTCGAACCAACCTATCTCTGATCTCTAATCGATCTTTATTGTGCCGTAATGATCTTTGTAGATGAGTACGGTCGATTAGTCGATTCCTGATCGAATTCTCAAGTCTATTGCATTAAAATCCCTTAATAATTTCCCCAGATAGTCTAGTTATTTTAGGAGTGATCAGCTTTGAGAATAGTACTATAGGCGCGTTGATGAAATGCCTGATTTATTAAATTGAAAACAGGACTGAAAATCTAGGATGTAATAGCTATAATGAGTAAAATGCATGAAGACCGCACCACAAGGCATATACGAACTCTAATTATGCATCAGACGGTGCACACGATTTCATTCATGCATCACATGGAACACAACTACATCATCACACGTACTCACATGCCTTATTAATTAATTTCAATGTGAGAGCATTTCATAACCACCCTCGAATCGGATTTAACTGGAGACGTTGGTTGGATCCGTTCGAGTCACTTCCTGGTTGCTGGCCAGACTTCTAGGGGACGTTGGCCCTAAGCATCTCCTTTCAAGGCATCCTAGTGTCCAAGGGTCACTAGCCTTCTGACTTGAATTGAGGCATCATAGACCACACAGTTTGGGGCATCCCCACTCCCTGGGGGGCATCATCGGGATGCTGGCCGATGGAATGTCTCTTAATTTGATTCATTCACACATTTCATCACATCACAATCTTCCATTAGGGCACACTTTTGACACCACCAGCATGCACATAAACCACCATACTGGCAAATGCAAGAGGTCCGGTAAAACAGATCTTAAGGAGAATCCAACCTCAGCTTCTATGAATGCGTCTCATGCAAGCTTAGCACCCAAAACCTTTTAGAAACTTACATGCAATACTTCCCACACATCACAGGATATATGCAAGCTAAAGTCATCCATGGATCTAGCTCCTATAACCCAAAAATCCATTAGATCAAACTAATTCACTCTCAAGCATCGAGAGGATGTCAAAGTTTAATACCTAGCTTATTGCCCCACCTAGTTTAGGACTCAAAAATTGCTTTCTTGAGTTCCCTTGAATGCTGACTGCTCCTTGGTTGTTGGTCCTTCGAATAATCAACAAGGAAATGGGAAGAAAAATGAGAGAGAGAGGCGTCGGGTGAATGAGGGGAATAAGGAAGAAGAAGAACAAAAGAGAAGGGAAAATGAAGGAAGAAAATGGGGGGGAAATGATGGCTTTCCTTGGGAATTTTTCCCTTGTTGTAGCCATGCAAAGGAGAAGATTGGTTGGGGGGATTTAGGGCCATCAGGAGGACTAGTTTTCGGCTGATGGGAAGGGGGAAAACCGAAACTTGCATGGGAAACCAAAACCTATTGCATGTAATCCTTAGATCTTGTCTTTTTCTACTTGGCTTCTTAAACAAAACAAAACTAATCCCTCTCCTAGCACAAAGAATTCAGCCACCTCAAACACTAGGCACCAAATCAAGCAACTTTATTCCAAGATCCTCCACTAACAATATGACCAAAAACTTAGTGGAATTGCACATATCTTAAAGTCACAATTTCTAATGTTCAAGGATCTTATGTCCACTATTAATTCCATACATCACAACATCACCGATTGAATTGCAAGAATATACCATCGAACATTTGAAATTATTCGAATTCGCACAACACATACATTGACCAAAATCTTGGCATTTTCCACCTCAACCAAACCTTTTGCACACGTCCAACCCATTGGGCCTTATTCACAGCCCACTTTTCTCTCTCCAGTCCACACTCAGCCCAAAACTCGGCCCACTAGGCCTTCCACACGCAAAGCCCATCGGGCAATCCTCCTATCCCGATTCCTCTTCCGTCGACAATCACTAGCTTAAATAAAATTTTAAGACTGAAATTTCAGGATGTCACAACTCTCCTATCCTTATAAAATTTCGGCCTTGAAATTCTAAAAACTTACCTGATTATTGGAAAGGACGCGGATACTTAAGCTTCATCTCTTCCTCGCTCTCCCACGTCACCTCTTTCGAGTTGTGGTATCTCCACAATACCTTGACCAACGGTATCGTTTTGTTCTTCAACACTTGTTCCCTACGCTCCATAATTTGTACTGGCTCCTCCACATACTTCACTTTCTCATCTATTTCAAGCACTTCAAAATCTAGCACATGTGCAAGATCAAGTTTATATTTTCTTAACATGGACACATGAATAACATCATGCACGTTGGACAACTTCAGTGGTAGGGCTACTTGATATGCCGACTCCCCTAGCCTTTCAAGAATCTCAAAAGGCCTTACGAATCATGGACTTAACTTTCCTTTCCTTCCGAACCTTGATACACTCTTCATGGTGATACCTTTAAGAACACGTGGTTGCCTACGTTGAATTGCAAAGGCCTATGACTCTTGTTGGCTTAACTCTTTTGTCGGCTTTAAGCAGTTTGAGCCAATCCCGAATTGTCTTTACCGCGTCAATTGTCACCCGAACCAATTATGGTCCTGTTAATATCCATTCTCCAACCTCATCCTAGCAAATAGGAGTCCTGCAATTCCTACCATATAATGCTTCGAATGGAGCCAAGCCTATGCTTTGTTGAAAGTTGTTGTTATAGGCTAACTCCACCAAGTGTAACTTTTCATTCCAATTACCCTTAAAGTCAATGACACAGGCTCAAAGCATATCTTCCAATGTCTGTATAGTCCTCTTGGATTGTCCATCTATTTAGGGGTGAAAAGCAGTACTATATTGAAGCTTGGTCCTTAATGCCACTTGAAGACTTCGCCAAAAATTCGATGTAAAGTGCGACTCTCGATCTAAAGTTATTGTCATAGGGACACCATGAAGTCGTACTATTTGTTTAACATATAAGGCAGCATACTTTTCCAATGAACAATCTACTCTTATAGCCATAAAGTCTGTTGACTTCATCAATCGATCCATTATCTCCCAGATCAAATCATGACCACCTGAGGTCCTTGACGATCCTTGCACAAAGTCCATTGTCACATGTTCCCATTTCCATTCTAGGATTTTCAATGGCTTTAACATCCTTGCAAGCTTACGATACTCTACTTTCACGTTATGGCACGTTAGGTACCCTGCGACGTGTTTCATGATATCCGCCTTCATTCCATTACACCAGTAGTGTTGGTGAAGATTACTGTACATCTTGGTACTTCCTGGGTGGATGATGTAGTTGCTCCTGTGGGCTTCTGACAAAATCTCCCTCCTTATCTCATCGTCCTTAAGCACACAAAGGCATTTGTGGAATCTCACAATTCCATCTTCTGAAATTTGGAATTCAAGTCTCTTCCTTTTCACGATCTCATCTCGAAAAGTTTCGAGATTTCAAGGTCGGATTGTTGCAGAGTCTTTAATCATTGTATAATCTCTGGCTTGATCCTAAGGGTAGCCATTATGCTCGTGAGATCATCCATCTCAACCTTAAACTTCAGATTAAGGATCTTCTCTAGTAAACTTCATTCCCTGACCATTAAGCTAACTACTACTATGGCCGCCTTTTCAAGGTGGTATAAAATCTCGCAGTCATAGTCCTTCAATAATTCCATCCACCGCCTTTGCCTCATATTCAATTCTTTCTAAGAGAATAGGTACTTCAAGCTCTTATGATTCGTGTAGATCTCGAACTTCTCTCCATACAAGTCTCCATGTCTTCAATGCAAAAATGATAGCTGTGAGTTCCAGGTTGTGGGTAGGTTAATTCACCTCATACGGCTTCAATTGACTTGACGCATCCATAATGACCTTTCCATGCTGCATCAAAACGCAACCCAGTTCCTTGTGTGATGCGTTGCTATAAACTACGAATCCTCCGGGTCCTGAAGGTATTGTCGAGATAGGTGCCGTGTTTAGCCTCCTCTTGAGTTATTGGAAACTTTGCTCACACTCCTCCGTCCATTCAAACTTCGAGTTCTTCCAAGTTAATTGAGTCAATGGCCCCCAATCCGTGAAAATCCTTCCACGAATCTCCTATAGTATCCCACCAAACCCAAGAAACTTCGAATCTCGATTACCATCATCGATCTTGGCCAATTTAGAACGGCTTCGACCTTTTTTTTGGTCTACCGATATCCCTTTTCCAGTCACCACATGACCTAAGAATATATCTTTGTCTAGCCAAAATTCACATTTGTTGAATTTGACGTACAACTGATGTTCTCTAAGAGTTTTACAACACGATCCTCAAGTGCTCCCCATGATCTTCTCGCCTTTTCGAACAGGCCAGGATATCATCTATGAAAACTATCACGAATTGATCCAAGAATGGCTTGAATATTCTGTTCATTAAATCCATAAAAGCGGTTGGTGCGTTAGTCAATCCAAAGGGCATAACTAAGAACTCATAATGTCCATATCTAGTTCGAAAGGCCATTTTAGGAACATCCTCCTTCTTGATTCTTAGTTGATGGTACCTTAATCTTAGATCGACTTTAGAAAATATCGACGCTCCTTGCAACTGATCAAATAGGTCATCGATCCTAGGCAACGAATATTTATTCTTAATTGTTACTTGATTCAGCTACCTGTAATCTATACAGAGGCATAAGGATCCATCCCTCTTTTTCACGAACAATATTGGCACACCCTAAGGTGATGCACTTGGCCTAACAAACCCCTTGTCAAGCAACTCTTGTAGTTGCACATTTAGTTCCTTCAACTCACTTAGCACCATTTGATATGGGGCCTTTGATATAGGTTTTGTACCAGGCACCACTTCAATGACGAACTCAACTTCTTGTTCTGGGGTTAGGCCTGGTAACTCCTTAGGAAAAACATTGAGAAACTCCCGAACGACCGAAATCTCTTCTAGCTTTACTCCTTCTCTATCTTGATTTTTCACACAAGCTAGATAACCCTCACATCCATTCTCAAGGAGTCGATGAGCCTCAGTGCAGTAATGAGTGGTAAGGAAGGAGTTGCTCTATCTCCATAAAATTCAAAACTAGGGCGATCAAGAGGATTAAACTGAATGATCTTCCTATAACAATCCATATTAGCTCGGTACTTATGAAGCCAATCCATCCCCAAGATCACATCAAAATTATACATAGTTAACACCACCAAATTTGAAGGCAAACTTTGTCCTACTATAAAGATCCTACAGTCCTTACACACTAGGGTAGATAAAACTATGTCTCTTAATGATGTGGAGATATTAAGGGGTACTTCCATCTCCCTAGGTCTCATCCTACTTAATTGCACAAATTGAGTAGACACAAACAAGTGTGTAGCTCTAGTATTGAATAAAACATAAGCATTGTGGTCAGACAGGGAAATAATGCCTATAATGACCATCTTAGAGGCCTCAACTTCATTACGTGTAACTGCATAGACTCTTTCTTGAGCTAGCAACTTGCGGTTATTTCCTTGTTACACCGATGCAATCGATGATTGTGGCGGCCGTTGCTACTGGGTGCTCCTCTTTGGATAGTCTTTAACCAAGTGATTTGGTTGTCCACAACCAAAATATGCCTTCACAAATCGGCACAACATGCTCACATGCAATCCAACACACACCCGACAAGTAGAACTCTGGGTTCACGGTCACCTCGATGACTAACTGTTCCATGACTTCCCAGGTCCTCCAGTCCAACTTTTCTTAGTCAATGAGAATGATGGTCGCCTAGCTTGAAAGGGTCTCTTGTCATAGTGGAAATTGCTCTGACCAGCTTGATGGATTGGTCTCGCCTGATGGGTTACTAGGGTCCCTTTTGTTACATGCTCCTATTCCACTAACTAAGCACGCTCGTCCAATGTGTGATAATCTTTCAAGTTCGGAGGCACTAGATGCCTATGAATGTCAGGCCTCATACCATTCAAAAATCTCTTGGCTTTATCCTCCCTGTCCTCAACTAACCTGGGAGCAAACCTAGAGAGTTCAACAAACCTTGCCTCATGCTGATCCACCATTAGATTGTTTCGGGTTAGCTAAATAAACTCCATCACCTTCTCGTCTCTAGCACAATTAGAAAAGTGCTTTCCAAAGAAAGCCCAAACAAAACCAGCCCAAGTCACTTCAGC
Source organism: Eucalyptus microcorys (assembly GCA_014182515.1). Classification (NCBI taxonomy): domain Eukaryota; kingdom Viridiplantae; phylum Streptophyta; class Magnoliopsida; order Myrtales; family Myrtaceae; genus Eucalyptus; species Eucalyptus microcorys. The sequence continues at coordinate 22,676,203 of CM024566.1, forward strand.
ACCTTCGGGGAATACCGTTCCCTTCATCGCCTTCAACCAATGGTAAGCATTTCCTAGAAGTTGGTACTTCGCTAGGGATACTTTTTCCACATCCGTGCAGTTCAACAATGTAAAACTCTTTTCCATCTCATCTATCCATACCTCAGCCTCCGAAGGGTCTCCCAAACCAGCAAATTTTGATGGTTTCAACTTAAGGAATTGTTCAACCAACCCTTGCATTCAGCATTCACCGCCCCCGCTGTTGCTGTTGAGCTTGTCTCTTTGTCGGGCTTCTACATTAGCAAGAGCCTACAAAATCCCTTCCAATCTAGCCTCTGTCCTTATAAGGGATTCACTCGTGGCTGTCCTTCTACCGGTTCCTCTCCCTCTTGAAGCACTAGCCATTCTACAAATCAGTCACTAGTTATTAAGTGACCGAATACCCTAACCAACTAATAAGTAACATAAGTTACTAATACCCTATGAGTAATCGAGGTTACTTGTTCTTTACAAAATAGCAATACAACAAGCACAAGCGATCGGTGTTTTAGCACGTGTGTCCTACATTCTTCCACCACTAGCGCACCTTATCACTCCATGGTTAACCTATAGCTTTGATACCAACGTAGCTGTGATGTCCCAGGCCGTCACCTTAGACCCTCGACTATAATGTTTCGTTATTATTGCACAAGTGGAAGAGTATACATTTTTAATATGAAAATTTTACTCAGGAACAAATTCCATAATGACATGCTTCCATTTCATTCATCATAAGTAAGGATTACAAGAGAAAAATGACATCTTGACAATTACAAACATAGAAATATAATCATCAAGATGACCCAAACAAAATACCTGGGAGAGGCCAAAAAGGTGTTTAACTCCTCTACCCGGTAGTTTTCCTCATCCACTACATCCCTCCATACCACGCGTGCCTCCTACTCCACGCACAAAACATCACCAATAGATGGGGCCAAACAACCTCCTATTCATGCTAAGGTACAGGAACACAAATCGCATTGGGAAATGATTAGGGCGTCCATCATCTATGTAGACAGTACAAACATAATGAGTCAAAACAAGACTAGAATCTCCATCCTCAAAGTTCCCATACACGCCATCTACCCACTTAGCCGTGCCATAAGTCATCAAGGGAGTCACATCCATAGCTAATGATCTAAGAGGAAAAATAAGGGGTGAGCAACAATGCCCAATAAAGGATAAAGCATGACATTAAACAACAAGATCCTAACTTTGTCATTAGTGAACATAGCACAAATATAGTGAATCATCATAAACATGGACTACATCGAATAGGGCAGCATACGGCACCAATGATATCATGTGTCGTGGATTTCAAAGGAGAACGGGAAGACCAACTCCACCTCTTCAAATTCGCATACAACAACAATTATCAACTGAGCATCGGAATGGCACTGTTTGAGGCATTTTATGGACGTGCATGTAGAACGCCCGTCTGTTGGGATGAGGTCGGAGAAAGGAAATTATGGGCCTCAAGCTAGTGCAACAATTCGTGGATGTAGTCCAAATCATTTGAGAAAGGTTAAAGATAGCCCAAAGTTGCCAGAAGAGCTATGTGGACAAACGATAGAGACTTCTAGAGTTCCAAGTTGGCGATCATGTGTTCCTTAAAGTGTCGTCAATGAGAGGTATGTCTCGTTTTGGCAATAAAGGGAAGCTAAGCCCCATATTCATAGGACCTTTTGAAATTTTGGAAAGAATTGGAACTTTAGCTTGCCAATTGGCACTACTACCAAATCTTGCCCAGGTTCATAACGTGTTACACGTTTCCATGTTGAGAAAGTATGAATCAAACCTGACACACGTGCTAAGCTACGAAGAGATTGAGGTGGATGATAGACTGACTTATGTCGAGCAACCAATGCGAGTCGTGCATAGAAAAGAATGGGTGTTGCGCAACAAAGTCATTCCCTTGGTCGAAAATGTCTGGCAGCATCACAGCACCAAGGCAGTGACATGGGAAAGAAAGGACATTATGAGGAGCCAATACTCCCACTATTCGAGGAAGTGGTTGGTCCTGCAAATTTCAAGGACGAAATTTCTTTAAGGGGGGAAGAGTTGTGACATCCTCATTCCGACCTGGTTTTTCAGAATGAAATTATTCCGGTAAGTGATCATTGGACGAGAGTGTCTTGAGGATTGATAAGCCATGAGGGCATCAAAAAAGACCATTTAAGGGCGAAACCTTGGTTTTTCATCAGCAAGGGCATATGAGTGTAGAAAAAGTGGAAATGGGTTAAGGACGATGACCTATTGGGCTTGAGCCTAAGTGGGCAGCCCAAGACCCACACACCCAAGGGGTGGGCAACCAAGGGAGGCCCATGGGCCCCTCAAAGCCCATCAAGCCCTTTTTGACACAATCTTTGCATTAAATGCACGAAAAGACATGAATAACGCGAGATCTTGGTGAAGTGACCGAAATGCCCTCCTATTGGACTAAAGACAAAAAGGATAAAAATGGAAAAATGGCAAAGAAGGGGCGGCAGAGAGGAGGGAAAAAGGCTACCTAGTCTAGTCCAATCCTAGTCACTTGAGTGCAAATCCTCCCATTTAATGCTAGATCTTGCTTCTTCTTTGGGCAAGTTTGATGGACAAGAGTCAAGGGAAGTGATGGGCATTTATGAGCAAGATTTCTTCTTGTCTCTCTCCTCCCTCTCCCTCAAGACTGCCGGCCACCTATCTTCCCCTCACTCTCACTTTGTTCTCTCTTCAAGTTGTCACTTCCTCATTAAAAGAACTCTAGGTTTAGTAGGTTAAAGGATATAGGATGGGATGGACATTTATGGAGATAGAATGTTCCTTTCTCTTTCCCCTCTCTTCCTTTCCCTCCCCTCACCGCCGGCCACCCCCTTTCTATCTCACTTTCACTTTCATTTTTCTCACTTGAACTCTCAAACTCACCTTTCTCTCCCTCACTTTGAGTAGCCAAACCCTCCAAGCCATTTTCATCACCATTTCAAGCTTGCTTCTTCCATTTTCCCCTTGTTTTCCTTGCCGGCGACCACCCGTCGAACCCCTAACATGTAATCGCTAGACCATTGTTCAGCTGCTGTCCAGCTCACTTACGCACGGAGGACATGAGGCTAGCTATTGTCCGGCCTTGTAGTCCTTTTCCCTGGCATGTTTGGGAGCCCGAGTCATCCGTGAGTGGCTTTTTAGCATTTGATTACGGCTTTTGTTGCATTTAGGGAGTAGTTTAGGGTGAATTAGTGGTAATCTATGTTATTTAAGGGATGTGCCATGTGGTTTTGTGGCTAAACATGTTGTTTGAATTATGTGACATGTGGTTTGTGGTTGAACATGTTATTTGGGTTATGCGACATGTGATTTAGTGGCTTTCCATGTTATTTGGATTATGAGACATGTGGTTTAGGGGTTAAACATGTTGTTTGGATTATGTGACATGTGGTTTAGTGGTTAAACATATTATTTCGGTTATATGACATGTAGTTTAGTGGTTAAACATGTTATTTAGGTCATGTGCCATGTGTTTTAGTGGTTATCTATGTTAATTGAATGATGTGCCATGTGTTTTAGTGGTTAAACATGTTATTTGAATGACGTGCCATGTGTTTTAGTGGTTAAACATATTATTTGAATAATGTGCCATGTGTTTTAGTGGTTAAACATGTTATTTGGATGATTTTCCATGTGGATTGATGCTTAGAAATTATAAATGGAATACGTGCCATGTGAATTAGTGGTTAAACATGATATGTAGATTATGTGTCATGAGTTTAGGAAGTGAATGGTCCATATGTGTGTGAGATAATTGATGTACGTGTGTGGAGTGATGGTATTTGACATGTGAAGTCAGCTTCCAATCTAGATATTGCCCTATATTCGAATCTGTCAAAGATGAGAGACTCAGATGGAACTCAACTTTATAAAACTAAAATTAACTAGCTCAAAAATTCATTGCATCTGCTAAAGCTCAAACCAAAAAGGAAGACATCCAGGCTTCTGTTGGGCAAGTATTCATATATCAAGAGTTTTTCTTCTTCTTCCAAGCAGCATCCCAACAATCGGACGAGGTTCCTGTGTTGTAGTCTGGCAATCAAGATGACTTCGTTCTTCAACTCGATGAGTCCTTGGCCTGAGGTTCTCGAAAGCCTCTTAACTGCAATTTCTTTTCCATCTGCCAATGTGCCCTGAAATAGCGTAAAGTCAGTAGTGAGATCCCTATGTGAGAATTACTAATGCTAACCAAATCCGATTCAGTTCATGCTATGGATAATGACTCTGCCAGTTTGCTGCCATTAGAAGATTTTCCCAATTTCCCCGTAAATACGTGTTGAGTCACTAAATTGCTTACCTTGTACACAGGGCCAAACCCGCCTTCCCCAAGTTTACATTCATCGGAGAAGTTTCCTGTGGCCGTGCGTATGATGTCTAATCGCATTAGAGATAATTGTTGAGAAGCCACTGGCTTTTCTCCACGAGAGTTTTCCTTTGAAAACTCTTCTCCAATTTCTTGTCTCAGATGAAGTAACAGAACCTCTTGGCTGTTTTTCTTTTCTGAGAGTCCGAGAGTCCGAGAGTTTACTCTCGTAAGGTCAAGGTTAGAAGATGGTCATTCTAATGGCAAGCACGATGAATTCACTTATACCTTTCTTTAATCTCTTTGTCCTCTTTGAAAAAATACACGAACTCACGATAATTAATAGTAACCTCGATCCAGTTACTGAGCTAACTATTGCAATCCATGGATTTCGTTTGACCCCTGTCAAGAAAGAGAAATTCCTTGCATCTAAACAACCTCAAATCCGCAGACTTTTTATTTTCACCTAGTGTAAATAGTACCGAGAACTTGCTGAAAGCAGGAGAGAATGATCATAGTTTAGATAGTAAAAGCAAGTCAAGTGCAATGTGATACACAAAACAGCTTATATTGAGAGACCATAAACTTTGTCGGGATCTTCACCTTCCGTCGTGTTGTAGAAACCGTAAATGGGTCCTTTGTTGTAAAGCCCCCTGGAGAGGAGGCGGCTGAGGTTGACTTGAAACTTGCTATGTGCAGCGTAGTTGCCCCTATCTCCGCACCGCTCTTGAAGGTATGTCTGTGCACTCACAGGAGTACCTGGGATGAAGAGGATCAGGCATGAAATCCAGAAAGCGAAGGAGATATTTCTGGGTACATCGATGATCTTTTTTTCTTGAACTTGGAAAGAATGCAAGTACAGTAAGAGAAATTTAAAGACGGCCATGGACTTTCTTTCAACTCAAGAGGAGTACGATAATAAGCAACATCTGGAGGGCGAGGTAAAGAAATTGATCAAGAATCAAGTTTTGTAGCTGCTCTCCCAGATGCCGGGGTTAGCAAAGACGAATTAGTCCGATTTCCGCGTTCCCTTGTCAACAGGGACGATTTCCACGTTCCCACGCTCCTGGCTTGTACTCCCAACGATCGGGTGGAACCCAAAAGACCGAAAAAAGTTGTTAAACGGGGTCCGACAAAGAGACAATAGAGGCCAGCACTAAATACAAATAGATCATCCGAAGGTTTGGTCCCCACAATGGATACAAATCAACTAAGGGTCAAACCCAAAATATCCGACAAAGACTTGGCAATGGTTATGAGTCATCCTAAGCATGTTCCTCCTCCTCGTTCAAGGCCCGAGTGCGAATCGCCATACCTACACATTCTTTTGGGGTCATCCAGAAGCATAGGAATTTTTCCATGTGTGGGAGCGGAGGACTATCATACCTGATGAGATTTGCTTCGAAGGAATAAGGGTATATATGTTCTTGGTAGAAAAATATATAGGATGCTCTAATGAAACTCCAGTGTTTGTTGACGATGACACTGGACTAAGAACTCACCACGTTTTTGAAGGTCAGAAATGTTGATTTTTCGCTCTTGAAAATCTAACACTCCTTTTATATGTGAACAGCTCTGGATATCTTTTCGAATTTCTTCTAAATGTGTTTTTCTATGCTTTGAGCAAGCAACCCAGTTTATGGGGTCTTGTAAGAGGTGTTAGAGAAAGAAATTGTGTTTCAAAAGATCGACGCAATATTCATCAAAGTTCATAATTTTTGCGCAAATTCAACGGGAATATCACGAGTATCATTTTTCTTTTGTGCTTTCTTATATAAGTACGTCTTGAAAGACAATGATATGTTCTCTGTAAAATATGTTGGCAAATGATAATAGAAAATATTTTTCTTTCCTTATCGATTTGATAGATATGATTGGTCAGATTTAGTAACTTTTGCCTATATCCCGCTAGTAGACCTGATTCACGCGTGGGGTTGGCTAAATTTTTTAAGCCTATTTAGCGAGCTTGGACAAGTCTGGTCAACGGGGGGCTAGGTCTGGGCAAGGGCTTGAGGCTGGTCCTGTTGTGCCCTTATTATTAAAAAAATTTACAAAATATGTCTCAATACATACCTCACTTTTGACCCAACGAATAAACAATCTTTGCAAACCATTCATATAACCTCTAAGCAAAACTCCGCCTTGAAAAGAGCAAATTACCCCTCCATGCAAAATTCATTTTAGTATACTGCTTAGGGTTTAAATGGTTTAGTTTTTAGTTGGTTTTGGCTAATTTGGGTGGGTGTGAGAAATTAGGATTTAGAGCGGGCATTTTACAAAGTAAAAGGAGACATACTGATAATTGATGTGAAGGGTGGTTTTCAAAAGTAACACTTAGTATGTTTTTGTTTTTTTCCAAAAGTAAAGATATATGAATGGTCGTTCATGAACGCTAATATATGTTTTGGTGTTTTTCCTTTTATTAGTGATTTTACTATGATATATAGATTTTATAAACACTAGTAGCACAAATTAAGCCGAAAATTCCGATATAGGAGAGAAAAATAGTAATAAAGTCACAGATAAAATAATATAACACAAAACCCTATAATTATTTTTTATTTTAATTTTTTCCCTAGCTAGAAATTTTAAAAATAAAAGAAGGAAGGTTTCTCCACTAGGCGAGCCTGGCCTGCTAATGTTTTTCCCTTGGGCGCCAATGAGCAGGTCTAGTGGACAAATACCGTTGCTGAGTCATCCGCATGCATTACTTGATACTAAGGGTGGTTGGTTCCAAGGTGGGTAGTTTCAAGGTAACCTGAACGTATTTTATTATAACCAGTTACAAGTTTTTGGATCCTGTAACCTACCATGTTTCTTTGAAATCGGTTTTGGAACCTATCTTGTTTTTCCAAATCCAGTTCCAAAGTCTACTCGAGAACCTTTTTTTTTTTTTTTTTTTTTTTGGTTCATTTTTTGCAGCAAAATCATATGAGGTTATGAGTAACGAAACGATTCAATGTAAAAGATGAACAACATAAATCACTATCCACCATAAACAACAATCCATAATATGAATATGTCCATACAATTATAATGACAAAAAGTTCAAACATGTAACATATAACGTAAATTATAAAATTCCATTCTCCAATCATCCATAAAACTTTACGAAAGAGGAAAGATTGGTGAGGAGCTTTGAGGAAGGACAAAGGACGAAAAAGTGCTAAGGTTAGAGTTTATGGGAAAAAGAAATTAGGATTTTGGCTTTTTAGCTTATAAAATCGGTTCCAAAATAGGACGGTCGATCTAGTTCCCGAGTGGGTTTTCACTCGAACCTATTACTGGACCTATTACAACTAGTTCCAAAAATTTGGAACTGTTCTGAACCGGTTTGTGGACCTATTTTTCAGGCGGTCCGATCCGGTTCTGGGTAGAACTGGTTTGGTTGCACACCTCTACTTGATACTATTGTTTGGCATTACACATTGTTTTCTTTTTACTTAATTATATCAAATGAAAATAGGTCATTAATTAGGGAAGAGGAAAGATTGGTGAGGAGCTTTGAGGAAGGACAAAGGACGAAAAAGTGCTAAGGTTAGAATTTATGGGAAAAAGAAATTAGGATTTTGGCTTTTTAGCTTATAAAATCAGTTCCAAAATAGGACGGTCTGATCTAGTTCCCGAGTGGGTTTTCACTCGAACCTATTACTGGACCTATTACAACTAGTTCCAAAAATTTGGAACTGTTCTTGAACCGGTTTGTGGACCTATTTTTCAGGCGGTCCGATCCGGTTCCCGGGTAGAACCGGTTTGGTTGCACACCTCTACTTGATACTATTGTTTGGCATTACACATTGTTTTCTTTTTTTCTTAATTATATCAAATGAAAATAGGTCATTAATTAGGGAAGAGGAAAGATTGGTGAGGAGCTTTGAGGAAGGACAAATGACAAAAAAATGCTAAGGTTAGAATTTATGGGAAAAAGAAATTAGAATTTTGGCTTTTTAGCTTATAAAATCGGTTCCAAAATAGGACGGTCTAATCTAGTTCCTGAGGGGGTTTTCACTGGGAGCCTATTACTGGACCTATTACAACTAGTTCCAAAACCGGTTCATGGACCTATTTTTCAGGCGGTCCGATCTAATTCCCATGTAGAACTAGTTTGGTTGCACACCCCTACTTGATAATATTGCTTGGCATTACACATTGTTTTCTTTTTACTTAATTATGTCAAATGAAAATAGGTCATTAATTATGAATTTTTGTGAACAAAATTATCCAAAATATCCTAAACCTATTGTGATTTTGCCAATTCAATTTAAAACATTCTAATTGTGCCAATTGAGTTATAAATGTTTTCATTTTTTGTCGATTGAACCCATCTGGGCAATTTTGGCCAGAAATGGATAACGTAGATGCCAAACGTCTTACATGGCATGGCTGACGCTAATGTAGACATTTTTTTTAATGATATTTTAACATCTTATTAAATTTCTAATAGTTTTTCTTTTTATATTTTATTTACCGTTTTTTGGATTCGAGCTAGAGAGGGTGTATGGCCCTTGCCAGCTAGTGGGCAAAGGTTAAGAGTTCGGCAATGGTCGCATTGCCTATGCCAAATCTAGGCAAGGCAAGGCAAGGGCATGGTGACCCTTGTTGGCCTTGGCCCCAAGCGAAGGCCACGACGCCCTCTCCCTTTTGGGGCAAGGCCACAATACCCTTGCCGACTTGAGTCCAGAGAAAAGAAAAGAAAAGGAAGGGAAGGATTAAAAAATAATAATAATAAAATAAAAATTTATTAAATGTTATTTAAAATGTTCAGGTGACTCATAAGACATCCGACATTCATGTTAGCGATTTTCTATCAAACTTAGCCGGATAAACTCAATTGACAAAAGGTAAAAATATCTATGATTGAATTAACAAAAGTACAATAGGTGTAAGACTTTTTGAATGATTTTCTCTAAACTATTAGATGAAGACGTCATCTAATGTATGAATAATCTAACACTCCTCCACATGCATAGGCTGAACATTGGCAAGTAAAAGAGGTACATGGGGGTTTAGAGAGATTTGAATTTAGGACTTTCTACTCATGCATTATCTAGTATTTAATTCTAATATTCATCACAAATTAGATTTCAATGAATATACTAAAGGTAAAATATCAAATTTATATATGCTTAAATTTTAATTTATCAATGGGTTACAAATTGATATATATCTCAAGTAAGTATATGTATAATTATGATAGAACAAAAGTGATAAATTGGATAGAAATGCCGACTATCGGGCTTTTTAACCTTACAATTACTAATCGATGATTGCGGAAATCAAGGATTTAGAAAGGATTTAGAAATGGCAGTCACAATGGTAAAGAGATCACACACTGTAATTATCATTCTACCTACGATTGTATAAAAGAGAAATGAACTGGAGGAGGATTGATGATACTTGGTCATCTAGGTGAAACATTTGCAATTGTTAGTTCATTAACAGTGGCAGCTTTGTGAATCAGGCCGATGGAATCAAGTGTTTTCACATATCTCCCAACCGAGAATGTAGACTGCGATGGTCGGGTAAGTGCGATAGTCACGGATAGTATCGTCTCCTAGCATATGAACCACAAATGACATAGTCAGTCAATCTGCCGGATCTTCTGCAATGCCTAATAGACCAATGTGTATGCATTTTAGCAATTGAAGTCCATCACATAACTCTTTAATTGACAGATCAGTAAGTTCCAATCCTCAATCTTTAGATCACAACTTCCATGCCTGTCATTTTGCAAGAAAAATAAGGAAGGATGCTGCACAAAATTCTTTGATTTCATAAAAAATGGGATGTGAGTAGGAACTTACAAAATTTTTGGTGTGTGGTGGCGCTTGTTCTTGTTTTTCATTCTTTTCATATATATATTATTTTTTTTTATAACTTACTCCATGTCATCATACTGGCCACAAAAAAATCCATATCATGGATATATTAGACCACATTGCTAGTACGCACGGTCCAGCAACACCCAGTAAGCACGGTCCTGAACTGGAACTAAAAATGAGGTCTGAGCATGCTTAAAATACCTAAAAACTATTGACATGTGAGCCTCTATTTACAAACAAGTAAATTAGCATTAAATTAAGCCAAATTCGTCAGGAATCATGTTCAATGAAGTATGTCCAAAAATGCCAAGCAATGTCTGGCAGATGTAAAGCAAATTGTACATTGACAGTGATTTGTAAACATGCTTTGAACCCTAAAAAAGAGATTAGACACTACCCATAATCTTGAGCATGTAATAGAATAGTCAAACTAAGCCTATTTCATTCAAATTCACCTCTAATTCATAACGCCCCGCATTCTCTTCTCTTTCCTTCAGCACCTCACGATCTCAAAGTAACGCGCATGAGCATCATTTGACATGCACAACCACATATGAACAGGATTCGATACATTCAAAACACTTGTGAACATCATTCGACATACATCACCTATATATCCAATCCGTTTGCATATTAATGAACTACGTACAGGAAATGCAGCAAGACGCAACCGACATCAATTGGACATCAAAACGTTTATAAACAGAATGTAATAGGAACTAACTATCCACGATTGAGTTAGGCATTCTGTCGAACAGGTTGTGAGCATGTGGTGTGAAGCATCCAATAGACAGAATAGCTACCAATTCAAAACAAAATATGACCTAGCAAAGGATGGTGGTCCGAGTGTGTTCTCGGATGGTGTAAAACCAGAGCTTCAGGAAATTGTGTTCTCCATTCAACATTTCCCAAGGCCCCCCATAAATAAGTGTTTAGTCACTGAAATGCTTACCTTGTATACAGGACCAAACCCACCTTCCCCAAGCTTACATTAGTCAGAGAAGTTCCCGGTGGCTGTGCGTATAACGTCTAATCATATCAGAGTGAATTCTCGAGGATCCACTGGCTTTTCTCCTCGATAGTTTTCCTCTTAAAACTCTACTCCAATTTCTAGTCTCAGATGCAGTAACTGAACCTCTAGGCTGTTTTCCTTCTCTGACAGTATAAGAGGTTACTCTCATAAGGTAAAGTTTAGAAGATGGTCCTCTAATGGCAAGCAAGATGAATTCATATATACCTTTCTTCAATCTCTTTGTCCTGTTTAAAACAATGCATGAACCTATGATGGATAAGAGTAAACACGATCCAATGACTGAGCTAACTATTGCAATCCATGGAGCTTTTGTTTGTTTCACCCCTATCAAGACAAAGTGATTCCTTGAATTTAGTCTGCAGATTTTTCTCACTAGGCATAAATAGTAACAGGAACTCAGAGAAAGCTAGAGAGAATGATCAAAGTTTAGATTGTAAAAGCAAGTGAAGTGCATTATGATACACAAAACAGCTTATAATGAGTACCTTTATATGCTTACCATGAAAATTGAATGCACGTTTTGAGCATTATACAATTTTTATACCTCTAGTACCGGAATCAATGCTGGTTTTGTTAGTTGGAGAATGTGCAGTTGCTTGTCATCTAATTTCCTCATAAAGAGGATACAGTTCGAACTGCACCCAACAACTCAGCAGAAGAACTCTCGCACCTTGCTTTCCATCGCTAATGAAGGTAGGAAAATGAGCGATTGCAGCAGCCATGCAACTGTTCACAAATTGACTTTGATAAGTCAAGGGTGCACTGCGCAAGTGCATACAAGCTCGCTGAACTTGAGACACTAACATTGATGGTTGCGAATAAGCTTTCTGAGGAGATTGCTGAGTCCATCACTTTCCTGAAAGTTTCCCCTACAACCGAGAGGAACTGGTTGGGATCTGATACATTCATAAGGTTGTACACTGAAAAAGCCGGCATTGACTCAATGAAAGAGAAGAATGATCTGTTAGAGCAGCGCACGAGACACTCATCGTACCCTATGGTCACCCCTTTCTCTCCTGGACATCATTCTAAGATGTTGCCGGTAGCTGTTTTGATGCAAGACTGACAGAGATTGGCGGCAACATAGCCTCTAAAAAGGGATAGGAAAGTTGCATTAGTAGTCACTTAAGTTTGGATAGTATTAACCAAATTGTTGGCATTGGATCGCCATACTTTTAGAGGATCTCAATTAAGACCAACACATGAGGTTCATTATAAATCCTAGTACTAAGTGAGCCGATTCCAAAGATTATAAGGATTGAATTGAAAGGTATTACTAAAAAGTAGAAACTTTGGATGTCTTTTCCATGTGATTCACTTGCCGAGGAAGAGACCATAAACTTTGTCTGGATATTCTTCTTCTGTCATGTTGTAGAAACAGTGAACGCGTCCTTCATTGTGAAGCTCTACCTGTTGAGGAGGCTGTAGAGGTTGTTTTGGAACTTGCTAAAAGCAGTGTAATTGCCCTTACTAGAGCTCCCCTCTTGAAGATAAGTCTGTGCATTGACAGGAGTGTTGGGATGAAGAGGATCAGGCCTGAAATCAAGAAAGCGAATGCAATATATCTCGGTGCATTGATAATCATCTTGATTCGTTAATTTGGAAAGAACGCAAGTACAAAGAGAAGTAAGATGATGAGCAACTTTCGGAGGGCAAGATACACAAACTTGTTTGATATCAGTAACGTCCAGGTCTTGCATTTGTCTGATTTGACCAAGAACAAGTTTTGCAGCTGCCCCCTGATGCTGGTTTCAGAAATGATGGATTAATCAAATATTCAAATGCTGTAATCACTAGAGACTACCCAACTGGCTTCATTTTCCCAGAAGAAATGAGGATGAACATTCCTGGCTTGCGCTACCTAACAAAAAAGCGGTTGACTGGAAGGCTGACAAGGACTAGGCGGTGGTTATAAGTCTAATTATGAGTTAGGGTTGCTCAAGTCATACGTGTGTTCATCTCTCGTGTTCAAGGTCATAATTTGAATCATCATTCTTGCGTATTCTCTTGGAGTCATCCAGGAGCATAGGAATGCACATCTCCCATAAATTATTCGGTATCTGTGGGATGGGTAACTGCCACACCCAATGTGATTCACTTCAGAGTCACAAGGGTGCGGATGCCTTCGTTAAATAAAGAGCCAAAAGGAAACTCGAATACATGTTGATGAAGATGATGGGACTAAGGAGATTGATCCGACAAGACTTAGCTGCTTATTACGTTCTTGAAGCTTAGAGATATCGATTCTTGCTCTTTAAAAGTGAACAGTCGAGAGCACTTATGTCTTTTTGATTTTTTTTCCAAATGTGTGTTCTCTGCTTCGAAAGTCATGAAGCTCCGTAACTTTTGCGGAGGTTCATTGAGTATATTACAGGTCTGCCATTCTTCTTTTGTACTTGCCTATATAAGCACGGCCTGGAAGACGATGTGATATCCTCTTTATTATATGTTGGCAAATGATAGTAAAAAACCATTCTCTTCCATATTGATTTCATGGATGGTGAAAGCCAGAAAGAGAATATATAAAGTAGGATGCTGACTAACTTGACCCTGATATGGTTGGTCAGAAGTAGGGCCGGAAAAATGGTTCGTGTACCTATGTTATAACTAGGGGTGAGCGTGCTTCCCGGATAGAACCGGGAATTGGAGAACCGACCTGGTCAGTTCCTGGTTCTAAAGGGACCGGTTCCGGTTCCGGTTCCGGTTCCTGGTTCCTTTTTCTGGGAACCGGCGGTTCCGGTTCCTTAAGGCCCCAAATCAGAAAAGTACTTCACATTCGCACGACATTCTCTCTTCTTCCGTTCTCTACCTCTGCTCGATGCCACCGCTGCTCGTCCTCGACGCCACCGTTGACCTCTACTCGGCGAGCCACCGCTGACCTCTGGTCGACGCCACCGCCGCTCGTCCTCGACGCCACCACTGACCTCTGCTCAGCGAGCCATTGCTGACCTCTGCTCGACGCCACCACCGCTCGCCTAGCCGCCCTCGACGTCACTTGCCCAGCCTCCCCCGAAGCCAGTCAGCCAGTTGCCCCCAACACCGCTCGTAGCTTGCCTTTTGTGTCGGTAATCTCTGCTGCCTCCTCTCTCTCTGTTGTTATTGTTCATTTTCTTGGTTTCCCCTTATTTGCCACAGCCGGCAACCTGAACAAATGTGGTTTGTATGTAAAAGAGGGGGGGGGAGGAAATTCATGTTTGCAAGAATACTACTTTTGTTCAGCTCTATTTCAAAGTGTTTTTGTTTTCAAGGTAGCAAGTTATGACCACTGTTTTCCCCCCTTTCTATGGAAGCGTGGGATATTGTCAGGTATAATGGGCACCAAGTGCTTGATTTTATTTCCCTTCCGCGAGCCTCTTTATGCTCCAATATTTTCTTGTGCCCTCGGCTTGCTTTATGGATATCATTTATTATTTTCAGTACATGTAAGATCTTAACAAACTCAGTGCTAGTATAATGCTCATGAAATTCGTAAAGCAAAATTAGGTTCCAGCGTGAATATTTGATTGTTGGTTTTGGGTTTGCTTTGGCGGTAGTGTTGATGGGGGATGCTGGATTTGGTTATGAGGGGATGAAAAACTATGGGTAAAATTTTCTTAGAAAAAATGGGAGAATTGAGAAAAACAGATTTCAAGAAGCTGGGGTCTGTTTCTCTTGTTGCATATTAATACGAACTGGAAGATCCAATTTTCAAGTCCATGTGATTGATAGTGGAGTAGTACACTTAAGGCTTTGAAGGATCCATTTCAGTTTGACCTTTTTATTGAACATTGTAAGTCACTCATGGATGAAACTGGACTAGTTTAAAATCCATATAAGTTGTTAAAGCTGAGGACTTTACGTTCTAACTTGCTTTTGTGCTCTGCAATTGATGCTGTGATGACTGCATGTCATGTTTTGTTTGAGTTGTTGCTTTACTCCTGCGGGATCCTTGTATGACAATAAGCAATCTTATTTTTTCCCTGAAGATTTCCTATTCTGTCTACATATGTCAGTTGCATAATGCTAACTCCATGAGATCTACAGTTCCATAGCCATTATTGAGTTTCACTAGGTTCTGTTTGGACCTTTCTTAAACTCATGAAGAAATGGGATTCACGAGATATCTACTAGGTTTTGGCTAATTGCTTGAAACTTAGTATGGACACAATGGTTTCAGACAATTAACATGAGAAACTATCCCATCGTAGATTGCTATTTCATTAGATTGCTATTTCATTCTGATATAATAGCAATCTTTTTCTTTTGATATTTTGTTACCAAAAAGAAAAAGATGCTATTTCATTAGATGGTGCCAAATCTAGTGGCATTTTCTAATCCTGTGTTTTTCTGAACATACGAGAGGCTAAGTTAAATGTCAAGATCCGCATCGGCTTGTTTAACTGAGCAGTATATAATACTGTCATTTTGTGTCATACACTGAATAAGATTCATTTATTAGAGAAATGATGATATCTGTTCAGCAACTTCGTGGCTGGTTGATTTTACCTTCTTTTCTGTATCTTTAAATTATGCTCTCATTATTTTTCTCTTATTGATAACAGCTTGGGGAAAAAAATCCTGCGTGCCAAGGAAGACTTCATTGTTGTCCATTTGCAGTATGTATGCTCTCATTGCCGTGAAGTTATACTGTCTACAGGACGATGGTTCTGCAGTCAATGCAAAAATTTTCAGCTATGCAAGAGGTAATATCTAAATAAGATTTTCCCGTTGTATCATTCTGTTCCTGCACATTGCTCTGCATGAAATGTAGCAGACTTATTTGTCGTCAGCGGAGTTCAGAGAGAAATTTGGGATGACAAAGGATGCTTTCTACAAGTTGCCCAAATGGAGACAGAACAAGCTTAAAATGGCACTCAATTGTTTTGAGTTTGGTTTGATAGCTCTATTTATTCTTTTGCTTTCTCCATTAAGGCATGGTGAGCAGAAGGAAGCTTTCCTGGATATCTGTAACAAAATATTTCCTTGTCTCAGCTTTCTTCAATATTACTTTAAATATAGCTTCATTGAGTGTTGTCTAACCACCAATTAATTACTTTCCATTGTGCAGTTGGTGAATTTGGAGTGGCATTAGTCAAAGGGACAAAAATGTGCTTTTTTTTTTTGGATGCTTCTCCTCCCAAGGAACTATTTTTGGCAATTTATGGACATAGAAGCTTTGGTTTGTTTCTTTCTTTCTTCGTTATAGTTCAAATCTGAAAAAAAAAAAAAAAAAAAAAAACCTATTGGAATCTGAACCGACTTTAGAACCCGTGTGATGGGTAGGTTCCTGGTTCTTAGTTTTGACGGGTAGATTCTAGGTTCCAAAAATGAAGAACCTATACCCGAGGGTAGGTTCCGTGTTCCAGACGGAACCGAACCAAAACCGGAACCACTCACCCCTAGTTATAACTCAATTTTAAGAGGCGCAATGTTATATAGGTAACTTGTTTTCTTTCAAAATGGGTTAAGTGGGTTGTGGAAAACTAAAGACCCAAAAAAGAGCCAATATACCTGACCCACGAGACCCATGAGATAGACGTGACCCATATTTTAACCCATATTTTCAAAACCCACGCGACACCCACAAGTCCATGACCCACCGTACACCTTTACACTTTACTTGGCCCTTTTTGATAACCAGTTAATTCTTAATTAATTTTGTTCTTTTATTCTTTTTGTTTTGGTAAAGGTAAGTATAATATGAAAAGCTTAAACCGGATGTACAAAGAATCGGTGCCAAAAACAACCACTCAAAGAGGCGACAAGTCAGGATGAGAGGAGGGGTGCCGATGCAAAAGAAAAACACCCAAAGAAGAAAACGGGAAGAACGACATACAAAGACGAGCAAAAGCAGACAACCAAGGCTAGTGGGGGCGCAAATGCGCTACTCAGGAGACCCAAAAATGGAGGAATGAAGACCCCAACATCGCTGGAACCTTCTATTGCTAAGGTTGTTCCAACATTGCTTGAAGGTGAGCGCCTTGTCCTTGACCACTTTGATGAGATGATTCTTCAAAGCTGGCAACTCCAAGGTCTCCCCCCGAAAGATGATGCTATTGCACTTCTTCCATATCATGTAGCACATGGCACCAAAAGAAAACCGTGCTAAGCAGTGAACAAAATCCTTGCCATGAAGAAACTTCATGGCCCAAGTGAGGTTGTCGACCAAGATCTTTTCTCTACGAGATTACATCTCGCAGCCCAAAAAAATGTGAGACTAGCCGAGATGTGGCAATCAAAGAACATGTGATCAACAGAATCCAGTCTATCATTACAAAAAGCACAAAGCCCACTGTTTATTCTACCACAAGATAAGAGGAGAACCTGGGTGGGTAAGCGATTCCGAATAATAAGCCAAAGTATGAATTGGAACCTTGGAGCAATAGAATCATTCCATATGAGCGAAGCCCAAGGAACACGATCCTTCTTCCTCCTAATAACATCGCATGCTGAAGCTACCGTAAAGGCACCGGAGAGCTCCCACGCTAGGTAAACCTATCCGGGATTGAGAGAGGACCGGAAGAGAATAGTCACCATCTTCCAATAAAGTCCCGAGTGCACCACCATAAGGGGCATATAAATCCGCAAGGGTTGCATTCTTGGACAAACCCGAACTGTCAATGAAAGAGTCCGGAAGGAATAAGTTTAGAGGGCCTCTCGGGTGCCAATTATCGAACCATAAAGACACAGAAGAACCATCTCCAACCTCCCATAAGAAATAAAGCCGAAACTCCCGCCTCAATTGCATGATCTTCTTCCAAGACCAAGAACAGACAGAAGGAATGCGGGAGATCCAAAAATTATGCTTCTTTAAGAAGGTGGAGTGAATCCACATACACCACAGCGATTCCTTATCTGAAAAGAATCCAAATATACTTGAGCATCGCAGCTTTGTTGTAATCACGCAGCCTACGGATACCCAAGCCTCCCTCAACCTTAGGGAGACATACTTCCTCCCAAGACACTTTCGCCCCCTTCCCCCCCCATGGCCAAGAGAGGGACCTTTCCAAAGAAATTGCCGTAAGATTTGTTCAATGTGATCGAGCACCGAACACGGGAGAATAAACACACTTACCCAATAACTTTGGATGGAATGAAGGATTGATTTTATAAGTTGTAGTCTACTAGCAAAGGAAAGAAACCGCTGGGCCCAAGATTGGACCCTGGCTATGATACGGTCCACAAGTGTGACACAATCCGTCTTGGCAAGCCTTGAAGTAATGATTGGTACCCTAAATACCTCACCGGAAGTTTACCTTCCCGGAAACCAAACGCCATAAGGATATAATTCCGAATAGTAGGGGATCCACCAGCAAGGAAAACTTTGCTTTTACTTGTATTGGGCCGCAACCCACTCTAAGAGGAAAAAATGTCAAGGTCCCTTTTAAGTAAGGCAACCGAGTGCCGCCGCACGACAAAATAAGAAGACATCGTCTCGCAAAAAATAGATGGGATAAGTTTAGAGTTTTGCACCTCCAAAGAATACTTGAATTCAGGTCGAGAGGCGGGAGTTGAGGATCTCGAAAAACCTCCATCACCAATGTGAAGAGATAAGGCGACATAGGGTCCCCCTATCGTAGGCCTTGGCCACCAGAGAAGAAACCGTGAAGTTCTCCATTAATGGATATGGAGTACTTAGGCGTCTGCACGCATATCATAATAAGGTGAATCATCCAAGGAGGAAAACCAAAAGCTGACAGTGTTAGCTCAAGAAAATCCCAATCCACCGTGTCATATGCTTTTGGAAATCAACTTTTATCGCACACTTAGGCAAGTGAGGGTCGAGGTGGAAACCTGCAAAGAGCTCTTGGGCCAATAGAATATTATCATTTATTCTTCTACCCTTCACAAAAGTATTTTGGGAGTGGCTAATCAAGTCCCGAAGCACAACAACTAGCCGGTTGGCAAGGATCTTAGTAATGACTTTATATATAGTATTGCAAAGCGAGGCTATGGGCCTAAAGTCAAATACTGCACAAGCATTAAGGACTTTGGGCATCAAAGCAAGGATATTGTTGTTCACCTCACGCAACAGTTTTTCGGAACAAAAGAAATCCTTAACTGTCACGCCCCGATCTTCAGAGACACGCCCATCCTTCTATTTGGTCGATTTTAAAGTGCGATATCCCAGGACTAAGTATCGCCGACCCTTTCTTTTTATTACGCATGCGGAAGCAGTTATGAATCCCCAGACAATAAAACAATGGGATAGAAAAGCAGGCAATTTACAACTACACTTTTATTAATAGCACAACTCATAGTATATTTACGATACTATTTACAGCAAACAAGTCTCACACCTATCTATACTAAGACAGGGTTCACAAAAGGGATGGGATCTCAAACCATATCCGGGTTATACTCAAAATCCCTCTCTGGATCATCTTCTTCTTTAAAAGTTTTTCTCCTCTTCAAGTTCCTCTTCCTTAGCTTCTCCTCAGGGTCCTGAAATGGTTATTCAATAACTAATGAGACCACGTCTCAGCAAGTTCTTTCCCCCTAAGACTCGATTAGTAAACCAATACACCTTAGGCTGCCTAAGCACATCACGAGTCAGAAGACTTACCTTGGCCTCAGCTCCTTCCTGCAAGTTAGTATATATATCAAATATACATCATCACATCACATCACCCAATCAGATCGAATCATCGATCAATCAACCTAGTCGATTACATGTCATCCAAATTATCTCTTGATTGACCCTTTCCATACTTTCTATAAGTCCGATCAACATCCAAGACTACTCACCCTAGGTGATATATAGATAGTATGTTATCTTATCTCCAAACGACATATAGAGTCATCGAGCTATTAAATCATACCGTCTTGTCTCAAGATGATATGTAGGATTATCGAGCCGGTATATTATACCGTATCTTGTCTCAAGATAATCTGTAGAGTTACCGAGCCGGTAGATCATACCGTCCCCGTCTCAAGATGACATATAAAGTCACCGAGCCGTATACACACAATTTATCATACCGTATTGTCTCCAGATGCTCCGTAGAGTCTTCGAGTCGGTAGATCATTATCATACCGTACTGTCTCAAGATGCTCTGTAGAGTCATCGAGCCGGTAGATCCTACAATTTATCATACCGTACTGTCTCAAGATGCTCCGTGGAGTCATCGAGCCGGTATACATGCCATTCCAAGCAAACAATCAAATAACCAATTTTATCCTTTTTGATAAAATGACGTGTGTGGACACGATCGGCCCTAAAAAATATAATAATTTCCTTTTTATAAATCCCACCATTTTCTGTAGTCCACTAAAACATTTTTGGTATCATTAACTGATGCCCGGTTAATTTCCAATTAATTTCCCAAGATTATTTAAATTAGGGAATAAATCCCAAATAAATCATTTCCGCACAAAATAGAGCTCAATTAAATAAACGGACTGCACCATGACAATCAGCATAAAATTCCGGTCACCGCCATCCCGTTGAATTTCCGGAAAAATAAATAAATAATTTCGAATAAATAAATAAATAAATACTAAAAATCCAATTTAGGCCCATATTGCCTCGATTGGATGCTAGAATGGATCGGGAAAAATCCCAAGATACATTCAATAAATATTAGAAGCTCTCTATTTTCTAATGACTAAGTATAACCACCTAACATGCATCATTAAGTCACTAATTTAATTGTTCTAGACTAATCTAACCACCTAATTGCACTTAATTAAATCTAACTAACCCTAAGCATAATTAGTAAACTAAGAAAGCATTAAGTAAAACTCACTTGGTACAAGTGGGGACCGAATCACCATGACGGCGACACGACGGCGGCCGAAACTCGGGTTTTCAGCGACGTCGACGGGCACACGGACCGGGCCTAAAAGCCTCGCAAGCCCACAGAAATTTCTGGGCTTGGGCTTGGCTTCGCAGGCTTCTAATTTTGTTGGGCTTCGCTGAGATGGGCTGCTAGACCAACAAATTTCGCTGGGCTTAAAATCAATGGGCTAAACTTCAAGTGGGCCTATTTTCACGAGCTTCAAAGCTGGACTGAACAAGGAAGCAACAAAGCTGCTGTTGGGCCGAGCTTCGCTGGGCTGTCTTCGGTGGATGCGGACGAGCGGGCGACAGCTTCAGTTGACTGAGGAGATGCGTGGACCAGCAAGCTGGTGAAGGAAGCAGCAGCTTCGTGCGTTGCTATGGGCTGCTTCAATGGAACGCCGCTGCATGAAAAGCTTAAACCAGATGTACAAAGAATCGCCAAAAACAACCACTCAAAGAGGCGACAAGTCGGGATGAGAGGAGGGGTGCCGATGCAAAAGAAAAACACCCAAAGAAGAAAACGGGAAGAACGACATACAAAGACGAGCAAAAGCGACAACCAAGGCTAGTGGGGGCGCAAATGCGCTACTCAGAGACCCAAAAATGGAGGAATGAAGACCCCAACATCGCTGGAACCTTCTATTGCTAAGGTTGTCTGCAACATTGCTGAAGGTGAGCGCCTTGTCCTTGACCACTTTGATGAGATGATTCTTCAAAGCTGGCAACTCCAAGGTCTCCCCCCGAAAGATGATGCTATTGCACTTCTTCCATATCATGTAGCACATGGCACCAAAAGAAAAAACCGTGCTAAGCAGTGAACAAAATCCTTGCCATGAAGAAACTTCATGGCCCAAGTGAGGTTGTCAGACCAAGATCTGTTTCTCTACAGGAGATTACATCTCGTGGCCCAAAAAATGCGAGACTAGCCGAGATGCGGCAATCAAAGAACAGTGATCAACGTAATCCGGTCTATCATTACAAGAAGCACAAAGCCCATTGTTTATTCTACCACAAGATAAGAGGTGAACCTGGGTGGGTAAGCGATTCCAAATAATAAGCCAAAGTATGAATTGGAACCTTGGAGCAATAGAATCATTCCATATGAGCGAAGCCCAAGGAACACGATCCTTCTTCCTCCTAATAACATCGCATGCTGAAGCTACCGTAAAGGCACCAGGAGAGCTCCCACGCTAGGTAAACCTATCCGGGGATTGAGAGAGGACCGGAAGAGAATAGTCACCATCTTCCAATAAAGTCCTGAGTGCACCACCATAAGGGGCATATAAATCCGCAAGGGTTGCATTCTTGGACAAACCCGAACTGTCAATGAAAGAGTCCGAAGGAATAAGTTTAGAGGGCCTCTCGGGTGCCAATTATCGAACCATAAAGACACGGAAGAACCATCTCCAACCTCCCATAAGAAATAAAGCCGAAACTCCCGCCTCAATTGCATGATCTTCTTCCAAGACCAAGAACAGACGTAAGGAATGCGGAGATCCAAAAATTATGCTTCTTTAAGAAGGTGGAGTGAATCCACATACACCACAGCGATTCCTTATCTGAAAAGAATCCAAATATACTTGAGCATCGCAGCTTTGTTGTAATCACGCAGCCTACGGATACCCAAGCCTCCCTCAACCTTAGGGAGACATACTTCCTCCCAAGACACTTTCGCCCCCTTCCCCCCCCATGGCCAAGAGAGGGACCTTTCCAAAGAAATTGCCGTAAGATTTGTTCAATGTGATCGAGCACCGAACACGGGAGAATAAACACACTTACCCAATAACTTTGGATGGAATGAAGGATTGATTTTATAAGTTGTAGTCTACTAGCAAAGGAAAGAAACCGCCGGGCCCAAGATTGGACCACAGCTATGATACGGTCCACAAGTGTGACACAATCCGTCTTGGCAAGCCTTGAAGTAATGATTGGTACCCCTAAATACCTCACCGGAAGTTTACCTTCCTGGAAACCAAACGCCATAAGGATATAATTCCGAATAGTAGGGGATCCACCAGCAAGGAAAACTTTGCTTTTACTTGTATTGGGCCGCAACCCACTCTAAGAGGAAAAAATGTCAAGGTCCCTTTTAAGTAAGGCAACGAGTGCCGGTGCGACAAAATAAGAAGACATCGTCTGCAAAAAAATAGATGGGATAAGTTTAGAGTTTTGCACCTCCAGTAATACTTGAATTCAGGTCGAGAGGCGGGAGTTGAGGATCTCAGAAAAAACCTCCATCACCAATGTGAAGAGATAAGGCGACATAGGGTCCCCCTATCGTAGGCCTTGGCCACCAGAGAAGAAACCGTGAAGTTCTCCATTAATGGATATGGAGTACTTAGGCGTCTGCACGCATATCATAATAAGGTGAATCATCCAAGGAGGAAAACCAAAAGGACGACGGTGTTAGCTCAAGAAAATCCCAATCCACCGTGTCATATGCTTTTTGGAAATCAACTTTTATCGCACACTTAGGCAAGTGAGGGTCGAGGTGGAAACTCCGCAAAGAGCTCTTGGGCCAATAGAATATTATCATTTATTCTTCTACCCTTCACAAAAGTATTTTGGGAGTGGCTAATCAAGTCCCGAAGCACAACAACTAGCCGGTTGGCAAGGATCTTAGTAATGACTTTATATATAGTATTGCAGCAGGCTATGGGCCTAAAGTCAAATACTGCACAAGCATTAAGGACTTTGGGCATCAAAGCAAGGATATTGTTGTTCACCTCACGCAACAGTTTTTCGGAACAAAAGAAATCCTTAACTGTCACTCCCCGATCTTCGGAGACATGCCCATCCTTCTATTTGGTCGATTTTAAAGTGCGATATCCCGGACTAAGTATCGCCGACCCTTTCTTTTTATTACGCATGCGGAAGCAGTTATGAATCCCCAGACAATAAAACAATGGGATAGAAAAGCAGGCAATTTACAACTACACTTTTATTAATAGCACAACTCATAGTATATTTACGATACTATTTACAGCAAACAAGTCTCACACCTATCTATACTAAGACAGGGTTCACAAAAGGGATGGGATCTCAAACCACATCCGGGTTATACTCAAAATCCCTCTCTGGATCATCTTCTTCTTTAAAAGTTTTTCTCCTCTTCAAGTTCCTCTTCCTTAGCTTCTCCTCAGGGTCCTGAAATGGTTATTCAATAACTAATGAGACCACGTCTCACAAGTTCTTTCCCCTAAGACTCGATTAGTAAACCAATACACCTTAGGCTGCCTAAGCACATCACGAGTCAGAAGACTTACCTTGGCCTCAGCTCCTTCCTGCAAGTTAGTATATATATCAAATATACATCATCACATCACATCACCCAATCAGATCGAATCATCGATCAATCAACCTAGTCGATTACATGTCATCCAAATTATCTCTTGATTGACCCTTTCCATACTTTCTATAAGTCTGATCAACATCCAAGACTACTCACCCTAGGTGATATATAGATAGTATGTTATCTTATCTCCAAACGACATATAGAGTCATCGAGCTATTAAATCATACCGTACTGTCTCAAGATGATATGTAGGATTATCGAGCCGGTATATTATACCGTACTGTCTCAAGATAATCTGTAGAGTTACCGAGCCGGTAGATCATACCGTCCTGTCTCAAGATGACATATAAAGTCACCGAGCCAGTATACACACAATTTATCATACCGTATTGTCTCCAGATGCTCCGTAGAGTCTTCGAGTCGGTAGATCATTATCATACCGTCTGTCTCAAGATGCTCAGAGAGTCATCGAGCCGGTAGATCCTACAATTTATCATACCGTCTTGTCTCAAGATGCTCCGTGGAGTCATCGAGCCGGTATACATGCCATTCCAAGCAAACAATCAAATAACCAATTTTATCCTTTTTGATAAAATGACGTGTGTGGAGTACACGATCGGCCCTACCAAAATATAATAATTTCCTTTTATAAATCCCACCATTTTCTGTAGTCCACTAAAACATTTTTGGTATCATTAATCGATGCCCTAAGGTTAATTTCCAATTAATTTCCCAAGATTATTTAAATTAGGGAATAAATCCCAAATAAATCATTTCCGCACAAAATAGAGCTCAATTAAATAAACGGACTGCACCATGACAATCAGATAAAATTCCGGTCACCGGCCATCCCGGTTGAATTTCCCGGAAAAATAAATAAATAATTTCGAATAAATAAATAAATAAATACTAAAAATCCAATTTAGGCCCATATTGCCTGATTGGATGCTAGAATGGATCGGGAAAAATCCCAAGATACATTCAATAAATATTAGAAGCTCTCTATTTTCTAATGACTAAGTATAACCACCTAACATGCATCATTAAGTCACTAATTTAATTGTTCTAGACTAATCTAACCACCTAATTGCACTTAATTAAATCTAACTAACCCCTAAGCATAATTAGTAAACTAAGAAAGCATTAAGTAAAACTCACTTGGTACAAGTGGGGACCGAATCACCATGACGGCGACACGACGGCGGCCGAAACTCGGGTTTTCAGCGACGTCGACGGGCACACGGACCGGGCCTAAAAGCCTCGCAAGCCCACAGAAATTTCTGGGCTTGGGCTTGGCTTCGCAGGCTTCTAATTTTGTTGGGCTTCGCTGAGATGGGCTGCTAGACCAACAAATTTCGCTGGGCTTAAAATCCAATGGGCTAAACTTCAAGTGGGCCTATTTTCACGAGCTTCAAAGCTGGACTGAACAAGGAAGCAACAAAGCTGCTGTTGGGCCGAGCTTCGCTGGGCTGTCTTCGGTGGATGCGGACGAGCGGGCGACAGCTTCAGTTGACTGAGGAGATGCGTGGACCAGCAAGCTGGTGAAGGAAGCAGCAGCTTCGTGCGTTGCTATGGGCTGCTTCAATGGAACGCCGCTGCTGGGCTAAATGTGCGAAGATGAGGGTTAACGGTGGGGCTTCTTTGGTGAGTGGTTGACCGAGCAAAAACCACTCCACGTGCAGCTGAAAAAGACGAGCAGCTTTGGTGGGTTGAAGAAGTTGATGAAGATACGCGGGCAAATGATGGCAGAAGCGGCAGCTCGGTTGAAGACACGTGCATGGAGGAGCTTCGCCCGGTGGATTGCTGCGTCAACAAACCGCCTGGGAAATTTGCAACCTTGACTGGTGGGCGCTGGTGGTGTGCGGGCGTGCGGTTGATTGGCGAGCGGAGAGAGGCGTTGAGGGAGAGAGCTGCATGTGCGAAGACCGAAGGGAATGGCCGAAGATGGTCGTCCAAGCAGAAGAAGACGACAGGAAATTGAGAGCAAAAACAGAAACAAGGCAGGACAGATGAGGGATCGAGAGAGAGAAGGTGTTCGAAGGAGGATGAGGCGGTGGTCTTGGCGTGCGGTAGAAGCAGCTGGTTTCGGTGGATCACTCACGCAAAGGAGAAGAAAATAAAGAGGGAAGCAGCTGGCCAATCTTGCAAGGGAAGCCAAGAATAGGCATAAAGTCAAGCAACCTTAGCCAATGCATTAAATACTTGTCCCCTATTACTTTCCAACCAAATTTCCACCAATAAATCTAATTTCAAGCCTAAAATTGCTATCTCAAGCCAAATTTCGAATTTCACAATTTATTCCAAATTAAAGCCAAAATGCAGCCTTTAGTCCAATTCCAGATTTCCTTAATTTTTTTTTTGGCTCCAATTCTTCATTCGATTTTCCAAATCAACGTCCCATTTTGCTGAAGAAAAATTCTGAACAATTTTCTATAAATCCTTAAACACTCAAAGGTTCGATAAAGAGGCCAAAAATCCGATCGATTTGGCCGATCCAATTTTCCTCTAATTTTCCGCGACGTTTGAACCGATTTTTTGTAAACATCTCGGAATCTCTGAAAAATCTTCTGAGACTGAGTCAACGTTCCTAAAATAGCTCGTGACATCACAGAACTTTCAATTTCTGAAATCGGATTTGAATTCACGGTTAATTTCCATTCGACACGTTTTTAGCGTGACCTAGACTACTGGGTAGTTTTCATAACTTTTTAGTGCAAATGACCCGTGGTCGATTTTCTTCGAGCCACAATGAACCTACTCGACACATTGGCAACTCTCGATTATCGTAGAAATCTCGAGAATTTAAATACGGACACAGGGTATCAAAACGATAGAGAATTCAATCTAGTGTCGGCTGATGAGAATTTTCCAATTTAGTGGTGTCACCCACGATTAGCCACACATCTCTGTCGAACCGACCTATATTTGATATCTAATCAATTCACGTCTGTGCCGTAATGATCTTAGCAGATGAACACGATCGAGCAGCCGATTCATGGTCGAATTCTCAAATCTATTTGCCTTAAAATTCTTAATAGTTTCCCCAGATAGTCTAGTTATCTCTAGAATGATCGCCCGAGAACAGTCCTATAGACGCGTCAATGAAATGCCCGATTTATTCAATAGAAAACATGACTGAAAATCTAGGATGTCACATTAATCGCATCAACTACTGATAGGCCTACAATCTCCCAAGAATTCTTAAAGAACTCAACAGTAAAGCCGTCAGGGCCAGGAGCCTTACCTCTCGCGAAGGAAAAAAGTGTGTCACGAAACTCAGAATCGAGTACTGGCCGAGACAGAACACTAACCTAGACATCAGTAAGAGGATGCCTTATGAAAGCTTGAAGCTCCAACAACGATGGCTTCACAAGGACAGTCTGAGAGGAGAGAAGATCAGTGAAGTAAGAAACAAACACTTGTTGCACGCCAGCTGGATCAGAGACCAATAAACCGGAAGAGTCCTTAATGGATAAAAGTCTATTCCGCAGCTGTCTTCTAGTGACAGAGTGGTGGAAGAACTTTGTGTTCTTGTCCCCTTCCCCGAAGCCAACGAATCTTGGATTTTTGTTTATAAAAAGACTCTTAACTTCGAAGATCAACAAAACACCGACGTTGTTCTTTCTCGAGCTCAGCTAGATTAATACTAGTTGGGTCTTGTTGGAGGGCATGCTGAGTAGTCTTTCTTGCTTCATTCATTCTTACTGAGATATCCGAGACTCTCTGTTAAGTTGCTTAAGGCGGCTTTTCAGGGCCTTTAACTTGCTGACAAGTCTGAACATAGGGACGCCGACTCCAGGGGAATCCCAAACTTGCTTGACCAAGGAATCAAAATCCGGATGCTTTATCCAGAAGTGGAAGAACTTGAAAGGCTTCTTTGTATGGGTTGGTTGTAATACTCTGACCACCATTGGGGTGTGATCAGAAATACCCGAATTCAAGAAAGAAGCTTCAGAGTAAGAGAAGTCTAGTGTCCACATTGAGTTCACCAAGACTCAATCAATTTTTCTTTGCTTCTGATTCGCCCCGGCTGAGGTGGACCAGGTATATTGAAGGCCAACGTATCTGAGATCCTCCAACTCCGTTTGGGCCAAGCAATCCCGGAACTCATCAAAATAAAGAATCTAGGTATCGGTGCCGCCCATCTAGTCAATCGGATCTTTGATGGCATTAAAATCTCCCGCCACCAACCAAGGCGAGTCCTGCAAAATATTATTCATCTGGACAAGGTCCGACCAAAGGGGCCGCCGGCGCAAAAAGGTGTGCTCACCATATATAGTAGAAATAAAGCAACCCACATTCATAGATAAAGAAGTAAGGCGACCATGGATTGCTTGAGCATTAGCCGAGGTTATATCAAAATTGACCAAGGTAGGATTCCATCCAACTCAAATCCTACCACGAGGAGCATAACCATAATTTGACACCCAACTCCAGCCAGTCAAAAGGTTTCCAGAAATGGACCGGAAGAGGGGCTCTAGGACTTTCGTCTCAATGATGCCAACAAAACAGAGATTATTGGAAGAAACCCAATTCCTTATCTCGGCCCTCCTCAGGGGACCCATAAGTCCTCGAATATTCCAAAAACCAACATACATCCAAAAAACTGGGAGGGAGAACTTACCTCTTCTTACTCGGCCCATGCCGATTAGGAACCGATGCGGGCACAGCAGAAGGATGGGGGTCCGGGCAAGTAGACAATAGCTTGTCCTGAATGGATACCGGTTTTGAAGGGTGAGGCGGGGTGATCGGAGAAGAGGGGCAAGACAGGAGGTCGTCCGCCTCGGATAAGCTGTACTCATCATTCTCCAGGCCACCAGCTAAGTCTCCTTGTCTCAGTCGAGCAGAAGAAGTACCAAGAGGTTCTAATCTACCCACAATTTGAAGAGAACGGCCACTACTCGTCTTCCGAGCAGTCACCGATTGGTGAGTCTTCCCTGAAGAATTAGAAGGAGGAGCTTTCACTGGGGCTAAGGCCTGAGGCTTGACGGAATGAGCGGGAGGTGGGGCCTTCACTGGTACAGGATTTTTCAGCTTCAAGGCCTGAATACGATCGCTTGGAGGAGGTAGACTAGCAGCATTCTTAGACGGGATGGTCTTTTCCTTTTTCCCCTTAACCTATTTCCATCTCGAGTCCACACCCGCAGAAGGCTGGGAAGCTTGAGGTTCTGGGGTAAGAACAACTGCAGGGGGTTCTGTTACAGTCATATGAGATGCCTGTCCTCGTCCATTGACTGAGCTATCACTCCCAAGCTATGAATGAGGCTGAGGTGGATTACTCCTCCCACCTAAAAGTTGGTTTGGAGCCGGGGTAACCGCTTAGGAATTACCGGATGCAGCAGGAGATGGACATGTGAAACGGTCCAAAATGCTAGGGAAGAGGGGGCACATGAATTTGCAAGTCAATTCCTCCAATTAGACTCTTATACTCTCTTGATTCAATCTCAATTGATCATCAAAAATTCAATTGGTCATCCCTCAATCATCTCAGCATTTTTCCTCACCCATACATCCATCATGTTTCCCAAAATTGCAACCAAAATTAATCCTCGGCCTTTTTTGCGCAAAACGGTCCTAAACCGACTTTTTCCCAAAAAGTCTATGTTGTCAAAAAAATCTTCTGAGACTGAGTTGAGGGTCCTAGAATTTATTGTGACATGACAGAATCTTTAATTTCTAAAATCGGACTTGAATTGACGATTAATTTCCATTCGGCGCGTTTTGAGCGTAACCTAAACTACCGGGTAGTTTTCAGAACTTTTTAGGGCAAATGACCTGTGGTCGATTTTCTTCAAGCCACTATGAACCCACTCAACTCAATGACGACTCTTGATTATCGTGAAAATCACGAGGATTCAATTACGAACACAGGGCACCAAAACAACAGTAAAATTATATTAGTACTGGTCGACGAGAATTTTCCAATTTAGTGGAGTCACCCACGATCAGCCACACATCTCAGTCAAACAGACCTATCTCTGATCTCAAATCGATTTTATACTGTGCCGTAATGACCTCTAAAGACGAGCACGGTCGAGAAGTCGATTCCTGGTCGAATTCTCGAGTCTATTGCCTTAAAATTCATTAATGGCTTCCCTGGATAGTTTAGTTATCTCGAGAGTAATCGGCTCTGAAAATAGCCCTATAGGCGCGTCAATAAAATGTCCGATTAATTCAATAGAAAACAGGTCGAAAATCTAGGATGTCACATTAGTGGTTAAACATATTATTTAGGTTACGTGACATGTAGTTTAGTGGTTAAACATGTTATTTAGGTTATGTGCCATGTGTTTTAGTTGTTATCCATGCTAATTGAATGATGTGCCTTGTGTTTTAGTGGTTAAACATGTTATTTGGATGATGTGCCATGTGGATTAATGCTTAAAAATGATAAATGGAATATGTGCCATATGAATTAGTGGTTAAACATGATATGTAGATTCTGTGTCATGAGTTTAGGAAGTGAATGATGCATATGTGTGTGAGATAATTGATATACGTGTATGGAACGATGGTGTTTGACATGTGAAGTTGCATATCGCATGAACATCGCACGGGTTAAATGATAAAGACAAGAAATGGAGTATGTGATGGTATGCCCGTGTGATCACCTAAGACCATGATGCGTTTTACGTGGGATGTGAACTCGTCTTGAGGTGTTTTATGCGGGACGATGCCCGATTAAGTTCGGAACCCCCTAAGTCAATAGGATGCCATTCGCAGATGGATTTCAGAATGAAGCTCCTTATAGGAATGCCCCCAAGTCAACAGGATACTGTGCTTGATGGGGGCAAGACGATGCCTGGTTATGCCAGATGATTTGCGAACCTTCGGATTGGCTTTGGGTCTTGAGTGGCTGTAATAATCTGAACATTTTTGTATGGAAAGTGCATGAGATTCATATGTGTTCAAGTTCGGATTATTACATGGCATGTGCACATGATTTAAACCATAATGTACATTCATATGTTTGGCTCGAGAACATGAAGTTTATGTTATGAAATTGTCTATGCATCTACTTTGATGGCCTTGTATGGTAGACAAGCTGTTATGAGATTGATAAGAGTAAAGTGAGAAGTGTGTTGCCATGTTTTGCCATCAATAGATATTTGCATGTTTAGGGTTCTTCCTAGATATATGCATGTCTAGGAAGTTCACTCATTGAGTTTATCTCATATTTGTTTGTTGAAATGTTTTTAGACTCTAAGAATGTTTGAACCATTCCGTTAGATTCATTATGGCCTCCCTATCGAGTATAGTCAGGAGGTGATAAAGCATCCAGTAGTGGGAGCAGCCGACGTGCACTATATGTGATATGTCACGACCATTTGGGTCAATAAGGGTTTACCTAACCTCGTGCCACACTGATTTGTATCTTGCTACTTTTGGGTAGGCGGCAAGAGCCATGGGCCTATTCGTGGCTTCGACGGTCCGTTGGGTGCCGGAGGATCTGGGGGCAGCATCAGCTGGGATGCCAAGGATGGGGACGTTCTCGATGGGGAGGTGTCTGACCTCGAGATCGACCCCACGCTGATTGCCGCATGGGAGGCCTAGACCTCAGAGGACATTGGGGCTTAGGTAGATGTGGGTGTTAGCACTTTTTGAACCACCCTCGTAGTATTAGAGGCGTAGGTATGCCCCTGGGGGCCCTTTTTGGAAGAGGTTGTGGTGAAGCGGTTAGGCGTGTTGGAGGTGAAGAAGCTAGTTGATTAACCCTTGAACTTGTGTTTTATGAGGCATTGACTCGTAACGCTCTTCTACATATATGAATATGTTTTTAACTATCCCCGCTGTTTGATGGTTGGAGATTTGTTTACGTTTCCGCTTGTGTGTTTTAATGTTATCACGATTTGGGTAGGCGATGCCTCCTGGGACGTCGCAATTGAATGACCAAAAGAGAAAGCAATGTTGAGGAAGGGTTGTCGTGCGGCCGTATGCGGATCAGGTTGTGACATATATATTCACAATCCTGAATAATGGAGGATCAAGGTAAAAATCTTAATTATCTTAAACAAACACTCAAACTCAAAGTGACAAAAAGGAAGTGAAATGGCGTTGGGAGTAAAGATCCAAAGAGGTGATTTCATGTGCTGAAGAGAGAATTGACGGATGTGTGTAGGTTAGACAGTAATAGGCTAACGTTTATGCGTACGTGACGAAAATGTTAAGAATCGACATTGAGAAAGGGGCATTACTAATTATAACAAAAATGGATCACATGATACGAGATGTGAAGGTGTGCTCCAGGTGTGCAGTCGGGTGTGTCGCATTCAAGCACTCAAAATTTGCTTAAGACCGTCTAGCTCTAACACTAGGATAAAAAGATAAGAACTATGCAAAAGACAGAATATTTTAGTTTATGTATATTTGTATATATAAAGAAGAGAACATAAGCCGGCTTTACATCACAAATATAGAAAGTAGGATGATATAAATATATTACAATGGAGATACATGCACAATCCTAAAAGATAAGATAAATATCATAATTCTATCTAACTAACAGCATTTCCATTGTATAGTACTTGGTCACCTAGCCACAACATCCGAAAGGGTTACTCCATTAATAGTTGAGGCTCCTCGAGTGGGCATGACACGATCAAGTTTCTTTGCATCTCTCCCAACTGAGAATGCAGGCTGCGATGGTTGGCTGAGTGTTATAGTATCGCCTCCTAATATAAGAACCACGAGTGACATAGTCAGTTGATCCGCCGGGTCTTCTTGAACGTACAATAGACCAACGTGTATGCATTTCAACACTTCAACTTTATCACATGACTCATTGATCAACTGATCGATAAGTTCCAACGCTCGACCTTCGGACCACAACTTCCATGCCTGTCAAATAGCAAGAAAAATAAACAAGGGTAGCTGCACGAAAATCTTCGATTTCATCTTAAACTGGGATGGTGATTAGGAACATACAAAGGTGAGAAGGCTTTCACCCTCCTCTCGAAGATGAAAACCATTATTCTTGCGCCCACTTACTATCTCTAGCAAGAGAACTCCAAAACTAAAGACATCTGATTTCACAGAAAAGAGTCCTTCCATCGCATATTCCGGTGCCATATATCCACTAACCAGAATTATGTGATGAAGAGCAATTAGTTGGAAGTAAGAAACAAAGAAAAGTAATTTTCTATATGGAACTTCTGAAATATTTATGTGCTCAATCTGGTGTTGTTGAGCTGATCATCAGAGTCCTTGTTGGCCTAGTGATCATTCAAATATTTAATGGACGTAGAAAGATATTGAGGCACTTACTAGGTTCCAACAACCCTGTTTGTGTTCGCCTCGTCTTGATTTACACTAAAGATCCTTGCCATTCCGAAATCCGATATCTTTGGCTTCATCTCGCCATCTAGCAAAATATTGCTAGCTTTCAGATCTCGGTGGATAATTCTCAAGCGAGAATCCTCATGCAGATAGAGAAGTCCCTGAGCTATTCCACAGGCGATGTTCATGCGCAGCTTCCAATCTAGATGTTGCCCAATATTCGAATCTGTCAAAGATGAGAGACTCAGATGGAACTCAATTATAAAACTAAAATTAACTAGCTCAAAAATTCATTGCATCTGCTAAAGCTCAAACCAAAAAGGAAGACATCCAGGCTTCTGTTGGGCAAGTATTCATATATCAAGATTTTTTCTTCTTCTTCCAAGCAGCATCCCAACAATCGGACAAGGTTCCTGTGTTGTAGTCTGGCAATCAAGATGACTTCGTTCTTCAATTCGATGAGTCCTTGGCCTGAGGTTCTCGAAAGCCTCTTAACTGCAATTTCTTTTCCATCTGCCAATGTGCCCTGAAATAGAGTAAAGTCAGTAGTGAGATCCCTATCTGAGAATTACTAATGCTAACCAAATCCGATTCAGTTCATGCTATAGATAATGACTGCCAGTTTGCTACCATTAGAAGATTTTCCCAATTTCCCCATAAATACGTGTTGATCACTAAATTGCTTACCTTGTACACAGGGCCAAACCCGCCTTCCCCAAGTTTACATTCATTGGAGAAGTTTCCTGTGGCCGTGCGTATGATGTCTAATCGCATCAGAGATAACTGTTGAGAAGCCACTGGCTTTTCTCCACGAGAGTTTTCCTTTGAAAGCTCTTCTCCAATTTCTTGTCTCAGATGAAGTAACAGAACCTCTTGGCTGTTTTCCTTTTCTGAGAGTCCAAGAGTTTACTCTCGTAAGGTAAAGGTTAGAAGATGGTCATTCCAATGGCAAGCACGATGAATTCACTTATACCTTTCTTTAATCTCTTTGTCCTCTTTGAAAAAATACACAAACTCACGATAATTAATAGTAACCCCGATCCAGTTACTGAGCTAACTATTGCAATCCATGGGTTTCGTTTGACCCCTGTCAAAAAAGAGAAATTCCTTGCATCTAAACAACCTCAAATCCGCAGACTTTTTATTTTCACCTAGTGTAAATAGTACCGAGAACTTACTGAAAGCAGGAGAGAATGATCATAGTTTAGATAGTAAAAGCAAGTCAAGTGCAATGCGATACACAAAACAGCTTATATTGAGAATTAGAAACGACGGAATGGTACCATTATACGTTTACCATGACAAATTGAGTGCACATTTTGAGTATTATATAACTCATACCTTTACTGCCGGACTCAGTGCGGGTTTTGTTAGTTGGTGCCTGATCAGAATGATACATTTCGTACTGCAGATTACAACTTGGCTGAAAAATTCTCCCACCTCCCCTTTTATAATTAAGAACGGTAGGAAACTCTTTGATGGCAGAAAGCAAGCAACTCTTACAATCTAACTTTGATATGTCGGGGGTACACTGCACAAGCTCATGCAGGGTCACTGAACTTGAGACATTAAGGTTTATCGTCGCATATAAGCTTTCTGAGGAGATCGCCAAGTCCGTGACATTCCTCGCCAAGTCCGACACTTCTGCCTCAAAGTCCTTCTCCTTATCGAAAGTTTGCTCCACAATCCAGTTGAAGGTAACTGAAACGTCCGCAGGTTTGACAATGAAAATAACTGGTGTTGTCTCCATGATAGAGAAGAATGATCTGTTAGAGTAGCGCACGAGACACTCGTCGTAGCATATGATCGCCTCTTTCTGTCCTGGACATCTTTCTATGATGGTGCTGCAAGCTGCACGGATGCAAGACCGACAGAGATTGGCAGCAACATCCCCTCTAAAGAGGCATAGTAAAGTTGCATTAGCAGTCACATAAATCTAAATAGTAATTTTTCGGTTGGCATTGAATCACCGTACTTTGTAGAGGATTTCGATTAAGTCCAACATATCTGGTCCATTATGAATCCTACCTCTGAGTGAGCCAATTCCAAAGATTGCAATGATTGATTTGGAAGGTCTTACTCGAAAGTTGAAATTTTTGGTATGTTTTCGCATGTTATATATACCTGCAGAGGAAGAGACCATAAACTTTGTCGGGATCTTCACCTTCCGTCGTGTTGTAGAAACCGTAAATGGGTCCTTTGTTGTAAAGCCCCCTGGAGAGGAGGCGGCTGAGGTTGTCTTGAAACTTGCTATATGCAGCGTAGTTGCCCCTATCTCCGCACCGCTCTTGAAGGTATGTCTGTGCACTCACAGGAGTGCCTGGGATGAAGAGGATCAGGCATGAAATCCAGAAAGCGAAGGAGATATTTTTGGGTACATCGATGATCTTTTTTTCTTGAACTTGGAAAGAACTCAAGTACAGAAAGAGTAATTCAAAGACCGCCATGGACTTTCTTTCAACTCAAGAGGAGTACGATAATAAGCAACTTCTGGAGGGCGAGGTAAAGAAATTGATCAAGAACCAAGTTTTGTAGCCGCTCTTCCAGATGCCGGGGTTAGCAAAGACGAATTAGTCCGATTTCCGCGTTCCCTTGTCAACAGGGACGATTTCCACGTTTTACGCTCCTGGCTTGTACTCCCAACGATCGGGTGGAACCCAAAAGACCGAAAAAAGTTGTTAAACGGGGTCCGACAAAGAGACAATAGAGGCCAGCACTAAATATAAATAGATCATCCGAAGGTTTGGTCCCCACAATGGATACAAATCAACTAAGGGTCAAACCCAAAATATCCGACAAAGACTTGGCAATGGTTATGAGTCATTGTTGGAGATACAGTTGAAGATTGTGATTGATCCTAATTGTAGATTGATTGATTTAGTGAATAGGAAGTTTTATTAAATAGGAAATTTATAATTCTTTGTATATTGTTTCCTTTTATTCTCTTCCATTCTTGCACTATAAATGTATTAATGTGCTTGTATACAAATCAATGAATATACAGACAATTTCCTCCCTTTTTCTTGTATTTCTTGTCATGGTATCAGAGCAGATACTCCTGGCCTAGCTTCCGCACATTTTGAATTGCCATTGTTTTTTTTCTGGGCTGTTGTTGCACGATCTTCACTTGCGAAACAAACCAGCAAATCGGTTAGGAATTCAACCTTTTTTTGGTACCATGACAAAGAATATTGAGATCTTCAACAGAGGAAACACCCACCTCAGATCTGGTTATCTGCTCTGGAGAATACCGGTCTTTTGAAGAAACTCATTTGGCAAGGTTGGCTCCTAGGATGGGCCAGACCTCTGGCCTAGCACAGTGGCTCGCGAATTTTCCACCAGTTAATTGGTATCAGTGGGATACTGGGTCAGGATAGATGTGGACCTAATACCCATCTAGACCTATGCCGTCTGTAACAGGCCCAATTGAAACATCGGGCCAGACGAACCTAGGCTAGGGATTTGGATTTGTGTTGGGCCAGGGATACGGAGCTATCCCGGGTCAAGGGACGAATCCCTACCCAGGATTTCAACCTGAACACACGCCGCCGAGTCAGGAACCCAGATCCATGCCGGGTCAAGGGACAAATCCCTACCCGACATTTCAACCTAGATACATGTCGCTTGTTTTTCCGGTTAGCGGCAGTGGCCGGCTTGAACCCGGCGACCCCCTTTACACATCGCCGGTGGATGGCCCTGAACTACACCTCATCAGCAACCAACTTATCGGACCGGAAACCTATTCGTTGTGGGCTCGTGATCTCTAGCGGGCTTTGGTGACGAAAGACAAGGACAGCTTCCTCGACGGAGTCGTCCCATTCCCAACCGACGAACGCCTCTAGCATCTTTGGTGGAAGTGCAACTAGTTGGTTTGCACCTGGATCGGCAACACGCTCGTCCCCGACGTTGCGGCTGGATTGCCACCTATTGAGGACTCTAAGTAGATCTGGGATAACATCAAAGAGATGTATGGCCAGCTCGACTGAGCATGGCTCTTCAGCATCACGCAAAGCTTGACAGAGTTGAAGCAAGGGAACCTCTTGGTTACCGCTTGCTTCAACCGTCTCTCCACTCTATGGAATGAATTGGAGTCAGCCGAGGAGCGTCTCCAAGGACCCGAAGCCACACTAAGATAGTACAGAGACATGCAGGAAAGGGAAAAGAGCACACGATTCTTACTCATCCTCAATGACTCCTACTCGGCCTTCCAATCTCAGATTCTTGCCATGGAACCATCATCGCCGCTTGGACGCATTTATCAGCTCGTCGTCCAAGAAAAAAGTCAGCGCCTTGTCGCGGCCAAACACGCCTGAGTGGGAGAAGGCATGAGCCTTGTAGTTTTTCCATCCGGCGTGGGCTCACGAGAGGCAGAGGTGGGAGGTAGCGGAACAACCGCACGCTCGAGATACCCAAAAATGGGTAATGCGGTTGTAGCAAGAAGGAAGCCTGACGGAAACCCTACCCCTTTTCGAATGGACGGCCTGGATTCACACGGGAGATCCAACGGCTTTGATTCAAGGTGGTTGCTGGACTGCTCAGATCAGCGGGATGGAATGGACGACTACAGATCACCCATCAGCTTGAATGGATTCGAAGGCTATCATGAAGCCATGTCAGCTCCTATTTATAAAGGATCCTACGATCCACGCGGCGCCATGTCATCAGGAAAGGTCAGTGGGCAAAATAGTAAATTCAAAATTAAATATTGTGAATATTGCAAACGCTCACATCATACTATTGAAACGTGTTGGAAATTGCATGGAAAGCCTACTGATTAAAATAGAAAAGAAAAAGAATCGTTAGCTTATCAGGTCTTGACACAAAGGATTGATGGGGTACAGTAGACAATTACTCAAGATCAGTATCATAATATCATGTAGATTCTGAATCGATTGAAGATGGGTGACAAAAGTGCAGGATTCTCAGGTACTTTTCTTCATGAGGAGAATTATTTTTCTATGAATGCATGGATAATTGATACAAGGGCTAGTGACCACATACTTTGTAGTGATCATCTTTTTTCCCATGTCGATAGAAAATCAGAATTTCCCATATCAGTGAATCTTCCAAATGGAAAAGTCACTCAAGTTACCAAGATTGGCACTGTTCACCTTGGTCCCCATTTTGTCCTAAAAAATGTCTTATACATTCCTGATTTTGAATTCAACCTACTCTCTGTCTCAAAAGTTTGCATAGATAGTTCCTGTCATGCAATATTCAGCTCCAACAATTGTTTCTTTCAGGACCGTTCAACTGGCAAACTGATGGGCTTAGATAGTATTGCACAAGGACTATACTACTGGATTGATTCCCCAAGAGATGTAGAATTACTAAATAAAGGCATTTCTTGTAATGCTATTAGTCGAAATAAAAATCTTATTTTTCATCAAAGATTGGGTCATAGTGCATGTTTCCCTCATCCTAAATGCCTAATATGTCCCTTGGCCAAACAATCTCAAGCATCCTTTCCAAAAAGTACATCTCGAGCAGATAGAAAATTTTCTTTACTTCATATGGATATCCGGGGACCTTATCATACTTCTCATCGTGATGGCTCCTGTTTTTTCCTCATGATTATAGATGATTATACAAGGGTCACTTGGGTATGTCTTATGCAATCAAAGAGTCAAACATTTACTCATCTTTTGAACTTTGTTTCATTGGTTAAAAACCAATTCAATCAATCTGTGCAATGAATTCGTACAGATAACGGGCGTGAATTTTTCACTTCTGATTGTACAAAATTCCTATCTTCTCAAGGGATACTTCATGAGAGTTCTTGTATTTACCACAACAGAATGGAATTGTAGAGCGTAAGCACAGGCATCTCTTAGAAGTAGCACGTGTATTAAAATATCAAGCCTCTATTCTTGAAGGTTTTTGGGGAGATTGTGTGGCCACTGCTGCCTATTTGATTAATCGCATGCCAACTCGTATCTCGATGGGAAAACTCCTTTTGAACTGCTTTATAATAGACAGCCTTGCAATGATCATCTCCGAGTATTTGGTTGTCTATGTTATGCGACAAATGTTGGTCCTTTGGATAAGATGGGCCCTTGTGCCACACAATTCATATTCACGAGATATCCATCTCTTCAAAAAGGTTATCGAGTTATGGAGATTTCTACAGGACATTTCTTTATCAGTAGGGATGTCATCTTTCATGAGGATATTTTTCCATTTAAGGATATGATATCTTCATCCTCTACATCATCATCCCCAAATCATAGGCATTTTCTATGTGAAGAAGATTTATCTATGGCTTCTCAATATCTATTCGTTGCTCCGGAATCATCCATTTATGTTCCAAGGAATGCCACTTTTTCTGAAGACGACTTACCTTCAGAGTTATCTGAGAATTGTGACAGTCTGATTTTCTACTTCTGTTTTCAATTGAATAAATCCGGTTTTTCATCGACATGTCTATAGTGCTATTCTCTGAGCTGATCACTCATGAGATAACTAGACTAGTTGGGGAAGTCAGTGAAGGATTTTAATGTAGCAGGCTTGAGAATTCAACCAGAAATCGACTGCTCGACCGTGTTAGTCTGCAAGGATCATTTCGGCACGGTCGAAAATCTATCAGAGACCGGAAATAGGTCGATTCAATAGAGATATATAATTAGGCATGAGTGATTCCATCTAATTACAAAATTCTCATCGATCGGCACTAAACCGATTTTTGTATTGTTTTGGTACCCTGTGTTCGTAATTGAAACCTAGAGATTTTCATGACAACCGAGAGTCGCCAATGAGTCGAAGATGTACATTGTGGCTCGGAAATAATCGACCACGAGCCTATTGCACCAAAATTCCCAAAAACTACCCAATAGTTTAGGTCGCGCTGAAACCACGTTTGACTGAATTTAACTGTGAAATTTATTCCGATTTCAGAAATTGAGAACTCTAATGTGTCACAACTAATCCCAGGGATGTTGTTGCATCTTTCCAAGAATTGTTGACGACGGGAATTATTAGCGGAAAAGGGAAATGCCACGTTTTAAATAGGATTTTAGGACCTTTAGTATGGAACAATTAGAGAAGATTTATAAGTGACTAATAGGGGACTTGATCCTATTAACTCAAGTGGTAAATTGGTAAAAATGAAATGAGGATAGGTCTCTTCAAGTAAGGAAATTCGTAGGAAGGCCTTTGGCCAAGAATTTCACCTCAATTTCCATGTCATTTGGTGGAGATAACTTTGGGAAAAGTTGTGGGACATATGATGGTGATGGTTGAGCAAAATTCCATGGAAAAATAGGCCCAAAAGCTGGTGGAAATTTCAGTGGGAACTTCCAAGCATTTTCCTCCCTCTTTCCCCATTCTTTACCTGCGCGTGAACATCCACTGGTTGCAGCATGCGTTGGCTCCTTCCACCCCCTCACGTACGCCAACTTCTTCTGCTGCAATTTCCCCGCAACTTCCCCTCCATTACTTTATTCTTTCTCTCTCCTCTTTCCCCTTTTCTCTTCTCAACAACATCACCTCGCCTCTCTTTTCTTTTTCTCCCCCCCTCATGCATTCTCCATTTCTACCGTAGCATCCCATCCTTCTTTCACCTCCATTTATTTGCTTTCATTTTCTAGAGCTTCATCATCCACTCAGCTCACCATCATCCTCACCGTTGCACGCCATCCGCTTAAGCCGAGCGCCCTTGGCTTTGAGCTCAACTTCAATGAACCATCGCCGTTCGAGTTGCGAGCCTTGTGATTTCGTCACCGTCGCGCCACCGGCACAGGAAGTGCGTGGTTCTAGCATAGGTGAGTTGTTTTCCTAAATCTAGAATAGGGGTTGTGTACCTCTATTTAGGAATTCATCCAAGTAAGAAAAGTGTAGATGATATTACATATGGTTGGGTGTTAGTTAGAAATGTTAGATTAGCAATAGAAAGGCTTAGAGTTGGTTTAAAGGACAAGATAAGAACCGTAGAGGATGATTTGGCCAAAGACAGGGGCTGTTTCTTGAAACTGTTTTCTGGACGTGCGCGATTTTCTATTTTTGTAGACTGATATTTGTTGCGATTTTGAAGAAATTTCCTTCTGAAGAAATGTTTTACACATCTTCAATTATAACATATATTTTTTCAGGATTTTTTGGGATTTAAAGGAAAATGATTTTGGCTTCGTTGTCTTTAAACAGAAACTCGAACTGCACTGGAATTTGCGACTTGTAAGGATTCTACGGGTTTTTACTAACCCTTCGGGTTCGATTTTAAACATGAGTTCTTCACGAAAGTTGTTTTTTACATCTTCTAGTTGAACATACTCAAATTTCAGATCAAATGGACTTGTTTCGGACCCCGAACCAAGCTGATTTCGGAAAACAGAACCGCTGGAAACGGACCCGATTTTAGTGCTGGATTGAGTGAAATACTGGGCCGAATCCAGAAGCATCTGGGTCTCAGTGTCTTCATGAAATTTTTTTTTTACATGTCCTTTAGCATGTTTTCAAGTTTGAGAATTTTTCGAACTCGTTTGAGATGATTTCTGGTGTTAAACTTGAAAGGGCGCAAGTGGACAGTTTCTGCTAATTCCGGTCAGTAGTGATTTGTAACTGTCCTCAAAGTGTTTCTTGCTGGAAAATTGCTCAATTGATGTTATGAATGAAATGTGCAATTAATCGTTGAATTGTGATATTGGGTGAATGCATACATAACATGAGATTCCGTCACGAGCCTTTGGGGCTGGACGATGCTCCTTTGAGAATGCCCCACGTCAATGGATGCCGGTCGCAGTGGAGGCTGGGCCGATGCTCCTATATGGAATGCCGTCTAGATGTAGACGTTGCCATGCTCGACGGTGTGAGACGATGCTTGGTTATGCCGGAAGACTGTTATCTGTGCATTGAAATCATTTCTGACACATGAATGGGTGAAAGCGAGGGACCTAATTAAAAGATGGAACTATGTGGTGCGGTATGGGAGATGCCATAACAGTTTAGTCTGGTAATTGGGGGCCCGTGTACTTATGTTGATATTTATGTCCATGCACATACTCGTGTTACGGTATTCATATGATGTGAAAGCTCGATACTGTATGTATGATTTGATCAACACTAACATGCAGGGAAAGACTGGTATGAAAAGAGTTGTGAGAAACGTGATTAGATTGCATGTAGAGTGTACCCTTCTCCTACTCTGGATTTAGGGGATTAACTTGCTAAGATGTGATCTCACCCCTTAGTGGGCTAAAATTTTCAAGTCCCTAGATGGAGGAAGGTCAGGTTATGTACAGGGGTCTGCAGGAAGTGAAGTGTAGGTTTCTCGCTATCTTCTCCCAGGTGGTGACGGGTCTTCGGTCAAGACTGGATGATGGGTGATAGTTCACCCTAGAGAGGTCAAGAAGTATGATAGTGTAATGGCGAACCTTGGTCATGTAAATGGAAGCTTAGCATGTAGGCAGCCGAACAGCTTCACTTTTTATATTAGACCTTGGGGTGTTAAACTGGTTTGTATATAAGTACTACTGTATTGTAGGTGTGGTTTGTGAAAATATTATCCTACGTTTCTATCCCACTGTTATGTTGTATGGAGATCGTTTTACGTTTCTGCATGCGCAAAATAATGAATGAGTCGGCAATAGTTCCTGGGATGTTGCAAACTTTCATCGACCATTGAGGGATGTGCATGTGCCCGGAGTTCGGGTCGTGACATCCCCGTTTAAATGGTATCATAGTGAGTTTGTGTTTGGAGTGATAAGGTGCGATGAGTCATGGGATAGTTAGTAGGAAAGACTTTTAATATGCTAATGCATGTGAGTGGTAGCTGATTGATAGTTGTTTGGTGTGGGTCATTCAATTTTCCCTAATTCGGTGTGGAATTAGGAGGTAGGTTCTGTAGAGATCATGTAGGAT
The DNA here is from genome assembly GCA_014182515.1 of Eucalyptus microcorys. Classification (NCBI taxonomy): domain Eukaryota; kingdom Viridiplantae; phylum Streptophyta; class Magnoliopsida; order Myrtales; family Myrtaceae; genus Eucalyptus; species Eucalyptus microcorys. The sequence continues at coordinate 22,719,586 of CM024566.1, forward strand.
GAGTGATCCGGATCAGAAGACTCCTAAGAGGAGGTCTGTCGCGTTTGTCACTCGGAATAGGATGCTAACTAGGGTTAGTACCTGAGGAAGAGCGCAGGGCTTAGGCCAGCGTAGTGAGAAAGTATCACCTCAGGCTGGTATTGGTGTAGCAGCACTTGACGATCCTAGATTAGATAGGATTGTGTAGTCGCTTGAGTCTTTAGAAATTTTGATGGGACAGCAAATTCATAATTAAGCTGTCGTTACTACTACTGCAGCCGCACTTGCTGGAGTCCAACCTGGGATTATGGTTAGGGGGAAACCGATGCACAAGCTGGTAGAGCAGTTCTGGAGACTTAAGCCACCGAGGTTCAGTGGTGTGGGTGACCCTGAGACTGCGACCCTTTGGTGAAGGGATGTTAAGAAGACCTTCACAATGCTGAGGTGTTCAGATGAAGATCAAGTATTTCTAGCAGCTTATCAGCTTCAAGGTAACGCCAGTACGCGATGGGAAGCCACTTAAGGAAGAGTGTTCCCTAAAGGCACAGCTTAGATTTGGGGTGCCTTTTGTGAGGCTTTCAATGGAAAATACTTCTTAGACAGTGCGAGAGAGTCTAAGGTGGCAGAGTTCCAACGGCTTCACTAGAATTAGATGTCCGTGGATTAGTACAAGGCAAAGTTTGCAGAATTGTCTAAGTATGCACATAGACTAATTGAGGACCCAGTAGGTAAGACAAAAAGGTTTTTGGACGATTTAAAACTGGACATTAGAAGTCAGTTGATGCCTCTGAACCTGAAGGATAAGCAAGCTTAGGATAGTGCACTACTAGGATGGGTGACCTCCTAGGATAGTGCCTACCCATGCGCCAAAGGGTAAAACCGTGAGGCTCGGTATGGGACGGGCCAAAGCGGACAATGCCTCTGTAAGTTAGTCCCTATAGAAACAGGACCCCTTCGGTAGATGTGTAGCTTGGGGACGAACCAAGCGAAAATTGGTAGGCCTATAACGACCTGGTTCGATGAGGGCGGGGAGTGATCACCGAGGCTAAAGAGCCTAGACAAGGAGCGGTTCCTGGCAGGCTTCTAGGTTAGCGAAGGGGGCAGGAATGAACCTAGCCATGCACCGAATAGGAGGGTCAGTGTTTTTGGGATAATTTATCAGAGTGGCGCAACAAAAGTATCGTTAAGCTTGTAGAACTTCGGTTTAGTGGGATAAGGTTGGAGAAAGGAGGAGCATCTTGCTATAATGGATTGTTATTGTGAAGCAATTCAGTTTAATCTGGTGGCGAGGGGTAGTTTTGAATTTATTGGGAGTCAAGGAGGACCTTCGATTGCTCTAATCTCGTTACTTAAGGCAACCCGGTTGTTAGACGAGAGTTGTCAGAGTTACTTGGCGACTGACATGGAAACAACAGTTGAGGAGTTGAAGATTGAAGATATTGCAGTGGTACAAGAATTTTTGGATGTGTTTCCAAAAGAATTGCCAGGTTTGCCGCTAGAAAGAGAAATAGAGTTTGTGATTGAGTTAGCCCCTAAGACAGAACCAATCTCTAAGGTTCCTTACCGAATGGCATTATCATAATTGAAAGAACTGAAGGTACATATGCATGAATTGTTAGATAATGAATTTATACGTCCCAGTGCATCGCCATGGGGAGCTCTAGTTCGGTTCGTGAAAAAGAAAGACGGTTCGTTACGTCTGTGCATTGACTACCGTCAAACCAATCAGGTGACTATTAAGAATAAATATCCGTTGCCAAGGATCGATGACCTATTTGACTAGTTGCAAGGAGCGTCGATATTTTCAAAAATCGACTTGAGGACGGGATATCATCAGCTGAGGATTAGAAAGGAGGACATTCCTAAGTTAGCGTTTCGTACTCGATACGGTCATTATGAATTCATCGTCATGCCGTTCGGATTGACTAACGCCCCAGCTACTTTCATGGACTTGATGAACTAAGTTTTCAAGGAATACCTAGATCAATTCGTGATTGTATTCATTGATGATATCCCGGTATACTTGAGAAGTCCAGAGGAGCACGAAGGACATTTGAGAACGGTACTCAAAACTCTGAGAACTCACGAGTTGTATGCCAAGTTTAGCAAGTGCAAGTTCTGGTTGGCTCGTGTTGCTTTCATTGGACATGTGATTTCAGGTGAAGGAATCTTCGTGAATCCAAGCAAGATTGAAACGGTGATCAATTGGCTGAGACCGACTACAGTGACATAGATCAAAAGTTTTCTGGGTTTAGCAGGGTATTATAGACAGTTCGTGGAATGGTTTTCAACCATAGCTTCATCTCTTACAAAACTCTTGAAGAAAGAAGAGAAGTTCGTGTGGACAGACAAGTGCGAGTGTAGTTTCCAAGAGCTTAAGCAAAAGCTAACTACCGCACCTGTGCTAACCATACCATCGGGTCCTAGAGGATACGAGATCTACAATGATGCGTCGTTCAGGGGATTGGGCTGCGTACTGATGCAACATGGTAAAGTTGTTGCATACACGTCCCGTCAGTTGAGATATCATGAATTGAACTACCCGATGCATGACTTAGAACTTGCAGCAATCATTTTCGCTCTAAAGATTTGGAGACATTATCTAGGTGGAGAAAAAAAAAAGATTCCAGATCTTTACAGACCATCAAAGTCTCAAGTATTTATTTTCTCAAAATGAGCTGAACATGAGACAACGTCATTAGATGGAACTCCCGAATGATTATGATTGCGATAGTTTGTATCACCCTGGTAAGGCAAATAAAGTCACAGATGCGCTGAGTCGAAAGTCTTCTGTAGTATAGATGGTGCTCAAAGAATGGACTTTGATCGAGAAAACTAAAGATTTGAATTTCAAGTTTGAGGTAGGCCACCTTTCCAATCTTATGACCACCCTTAGAATTGAACCGGAACTTCAAATGAGAATTAAGACACTTCAGTGGACCAACCCTAAGATCCAGAAAATTGTACAAGAGGAGGTAGAAAAGACAAAACCAGATTTTCAAATTTCAGAAGATGGAATGTTGAGATTCAGAGGACGATTGTGTGCACCCGATGACATAGAACTTAAAGAGGAAATCCTATCAGAAGCACATCTTTGAGTTATCTGAGGATCCTCACTTTTGACCCAACATATAAACAATCTTTGCAAACCATTCATATAACCTCTAAGCAAAACTCCACCTTGAAAAGAGCAAATTACCCCTCCTTGCAAAATTCATTTTAGTATACTACTTAGGGTTTAAATGGTTTAGTTTTTAGTTGGTTTTGGCTAATTTGGGTGGGTGTGAGAAATTAGGATTTAGAGCGGGCATTTTACAAAGTAAAAGGAGACATACTGATAATTTATGTGAATGGTGGTTTTCAAAAGTACCACTTAGCATGTTTTTGTTTTTTTTCCAAAAGTAAAGATATATGAATGGTCGTTCATGAACGCTAATATATGTTTTGGTGCTTTTCCTTTTATTAGTGATTTTACTATGATATGTAGATTTTATAAACACTAGTAGCACAAATTAAGCCCAAAATTCCGATATAGGAGAGGAAAACAGTAGTAAACTCACAGATAAGATAATATAACACAAAACCCTATAATTATTTTTCATTTTATTTTTTTCCCTAGCTAGAAATTTTAAAAATAAAAGAAGGAAGGTTTCTCCACTAGGCGAGCTAGGCCAGCTAATGTTTTCCCCTTGGGCGCCAACGAGCAAGTCTAGTGGACAAATACCGTTGCTGAGTCATCCGCATGCATTACTTGATGCTAGGGGTGGTTGGTTCCAAGGTGGGTAGTTTCAAGGTAACCTGAACCTATTTTGTTATAACTGGTTCCAAGTTTTTGGACCTTGTAACCTTCCCTGTTTGCCTGAAATCGGTTCTGGAACCTATCCTTTTTTCCAGTCCGGTTCCAAAGTCTACTTGAGAACTTTTTTTTTTCCTTTTTTTGGTTCTTTTTTTGCAGCAAAATCATATGAGGTTATGAGTAACGAAACGATTTAATGTAAAAGATGAACAACATAAATCACTATCCACCATAAACAACAATCCATAATATGGATACGTAATCCTGTACAATTATAACGACAAAAAGTTCAAACATGTAACATATAATGTAAATTATAAAATTCCATTCTCCAATCATCCAAAAAACTTAAGGGAAGAGGAAACACTAGTGAGGAGCTTTGAGGAAGGACAAAGGACGAAAAAGTGCTAAGGTTAGAATTTATGGAAAAAAAGAAATTAGGATTTTGGCCTTTTAGCTTATAAAATCGGTATAGGATGATCTAATCCAGTTCCCAAGTGGCTATTCACTCGGAACCTGTTATTGGACCTATTATGACAAGTTCCAAAAATTTGGAACTTGTTCCTAAACCGGTTCTTGGACCTATTTTTTAGGCGGTCTGATCCGGTTCCCGGGTAAAACTGGTTTGGTTGCACACCCCTACTTGATACTATTGCTTAGCATTACACATTATTTTCTTTTTACTTAATTATATCAAATGAAAATAGGTCATTAATTATGAATTTTTGTGAACAAAATAATCCCAAATGTCCTAAACCTATTACACTTTTGCCAATTCAATTTAAAACCTTCAAATTGTGCCACTTGAGTTATAAAGATTTTCACTTTTTGTCGATTGAACCCATTCAGGCAATTTTGGCCAGAAATGGATGATGTAGATGCCAATCGTCTTACATGGCATGACTGATGCTAATGTAGACATTTTTTTAATGATATTTTAACATCTTATTGAATTTCTAATAATTTTTTTTTTTTTTTTTTCTTTACCCTTTTTTGGATTCAAGTTAGAGAGGGCGTATGGCCCTCACTAGCCATTGGGCAAGGGTTAAGAGTTCGGCAATGGCCGCATTGCCCTTGCCAAATCTAGGCAAGGCAAGGGCATGGTGACCCTTGCTAGCCTTGGCCCTAGGCAAAGGCCACGACGCCCCTCTCCCCTTTTGGGGCAAGGCCACGATACCCTTTTGCCAACTTGAGTCCAAAGAAAAGAAAAGAAGGGGAAGGATACAAAATTAAAATAAAATAAAAATTTTTATTAAAAGATTATTTAAAATGTTCACGTTAGCGCTTCTATGACACATAAGACATTCAGCATTCACGTTAGCGATTTTTTTATCAAACTTAGCTAGATAGACTCAATCGACAAAAGGTAAAAATGTTTATGATTGAATTAACAAAAGTACAATAGGTGTAAGACTTTTTGAATGATTTTCTTATTTTTTGTGTCTAAATTGCAAATGCGGAATTTTTTCGTATGAGAATCACTAACAACATTTTGATAGCAAAGAGTAGTGTTTTATAGTGATTTTCAATTGGAAGCTGCAAATGATCAAAATAGCCAATAGATTCACTTAAGATTATTTGAAATAATTATCATAATTTGGTTAAGAGCTTTTTTAATTAAGAGATATAAAAGAAAATCTCTTTCCGAAGAGTGTATGGATAATGAATATATTTAGATTTAGATGACGCAAAGTGCAAAAAAATAAAAGGACAAAACATGATAGGTGAGGGTCCTTTTTTGGATTTTCTCGGATGATAGAATTCTATTCATTATCACTTGAACGGGAATGTATTCTATAAGACGAATGCATCACATTGCAATGCCGCATGATAGTTTAAACCAATTAAAAGTTAGATGTATATACACAGGGTGTTAAGTAATATGGGATTTATATCACATGGTCGATAGTGATTTATCAATTGTAATTAAGTGATATATCTCAAATGACTCATGAATTTTGGTCTTATGTGTAATATTATTTATTAATTTTTAATTTATTCAATGTGGTCTTAAAACTATTGATATTAGTTCAATGTAGTCATTTTGTTTGCTCAAATAACACACTTGACATTATTTTGATGACATTGATTATTATATGTTCAGTTTGATTTTTAAAAATAATGACTGAAAGTGTCCATCATTTTATCTATCAATTTAGAAAGGAAAAAAAATTAGTGCATTAACACGATTAATATCTTACTTAAATTATCCAAGTGTAATTTTTTTTTTATTGTCCATTGTTCAAATTAAACGAGATGAAAGGCACATCAATAGATCATATTAATTTGAATTAATGGAATGACGCTATTGGATATTTTTCATATAGTTTATGGACTAGATTTGACATTTACTAATAGTTCAAGAAAAATAGTACACAATCCACCAAAGTTCGAGGACCATCCTTGATATATTCCCATTCATAAAATATTTTCTTCACTTGGACAGCCTTCTCTTGACTGGGGCCAAAACTGAGGTACAAACGACTTTGCCTTAATTTTTTCCCCTAAACGGTACAAATAGCTATCTAGTTTTTAAGTTTTCATCATAAGGACAAGGCGTTGTCCATTACCTCATTTTATAATATTATAATAGGCTACATTTGGTCGTCAAATTTTTAACCAAGATAGAACTTTGGATATGATATGATATGAAATCCAAGAATTTTATTATATCTTATCTAATGTTTGATGATTACAGTTGAGTATATTCATATCATATCATATATATTGTTTGGTATAAAAAATATATTTGTATAAATGAATAAATTTTTTTACAAATGCAGATGGTAAAAATCTCTCACGACACTTTTTTCTACTTTATTTTTATTTGCTTTTTTATTTTATTTTCCACTATTTTTTTAATTAATTTCTTTGTTATTTATTTCTTCCCCTTCTATCATTCTCCAATAAAAATTTATTAAATAGTAAACTATACTAATATACCTAAAAATACTAATATACCTAAAATATGTAATAAATATAAATATATAATTATATTTATATATTGAATTTATATTCTAAAATAGAGTTAAATTCGAATATTTAAGTAAAAAAAATAAGAGTAAATTAAAATAACTAAATTTTTGGTTTTGAATTTCTTATATTAGAATTCAAATATTATTTGTATCTTCAAATATAATTTTAATTTTGTCAATTTTTTTGGCCGATAATTTTAGTTTTGTTAATTTTGTTAATTTAAGAAATTTGTTATTTGAGAAAAATAACTTTCCCAATACGGATGTTGGAAATTCTATCCACATTTATCTCACTTCTCTCATGGGATAATTTTATTCGATTTATATCCTCCTTATATCCAACTTTATCCTATCTTGAGCTGATGCCAAATTTTATCATATCTTGAATTTTATCATAATTGCCAAATACGACCACTGTGTTTTGGCCATATCACCCTTATGGGTCCTACATTTTAACACTATGGCCATGTGGGGCCTAATGTCGTTGACCTCATCAGAAACCGAAATGAGTCTTGCAAATCTAATGAGGGAGAGGATTTTGAGACGTTATAAAGGACAATTTACAAAGAGCTGAGGGTGATGGTGAGCGATTGACTGGTAGTGGAGAAGCTCATGAAGATGTTTAGTTCACAAGGTTTCAAGCATTTTAGGAACTTGGCAGTTGAAGAAGAGAAAGCAAACGGAGGACAACGAGAAAAGAGACTAAAGCTCCTCCTCATTGCCTTCTCCACCTATGTCCTTTATGGAGGACTATGCCCTCGTCCTTTAGGGCTTTGTTGGCCATGCTATGAAGGGGCACAAGATTGGTGAGGTGTCGTTCAACCCCACTGTGTGCCTGAATGACTTCAAGGATGAAGATCCTATTGATTGTGATGAACTTGAGGGACATACATGCATTTCTTCTTCAGGTTGTGCCTTGCTAGACAAGATCACGGCAATCTGGCTGAGACCCTTTGTAACATTCTCGATTTCGACCCTTATTTTGGTCACAACTAGGAGGCTAAGCTAGATAGGCCAAGCTAGATAGGCCAATATTCTTGAAAAACAAGAGTCGAATGCATTAAAGAGGATAATGAGTGTGGAGGCTTATGTATCCCAAGTAATTACTGTAAGGGGATGACTCATGGCCTAAGAGAATGATGACAAGTGATCTTGCAAGCCAAGTAGGGCACCACCTCTCCTCCATAGACTTGCCACATTAATTTAATAGGTTTTGACTTCCTAGTTTTTCGAAACTGCTAGACCTTTCCTGCTTTCCAAATTTATAGAGCTATTTGTGTTTCGAATTTGGAGAAACTTCCTCATGAAATTTGTTCAAAATATCTTGAGCTATAACATAATTAAATTTCAGATTTTTCTGAAGTGAAATGGTTAGGACGAAGGTCCAATCAATTACTGTATAGAACCTGCCCAATATAGTGAAAATCATAACCACGTTACTTTTTCGAATTTTTATGAAATCTTCTCTTTTGAATTTGGACATACTTCCTTCACAAAAGTTTTAAATGACATCTATATCTACAACATATTAAAATTTCAAAGAGTTTTGTGAAGATTTTGATTTTAAAATGAGTCTCTCTCTCCGACCATTGAATTTGCTCGACGGACAAATTTATTGGGTTGTGTTAAGTGAACTGCTACTCTTTCCACAACACGAATTCTTAAGTTTCCTTCATGAAAAATGTTTTTTGAGGTCTTCTCTACAACATACGAAAATTTTATCATTTTTCGAGCTCGTTTGATAAGGTAATGAAATTGATTTCAAAAGTTGTTAAAGCTGTTTTCACCTTGGAATGGGAAAGCCACACACCCAAAACTTGGAGTGGGAGAGGTTGCACACTCAACTTGAAGAGGAGGCCGATCTATCTTGACTTGAAAATAAGAAGGCATTAAATGGAAGAAGCCTTGTCAACATCTTAGGTGTCCATCTTAAGATTATATAATAATGCCAAAAGATTTCCTTGGTAAATAAGTTAGTGATTTATGGTTTAAGTGAACCATACCATGGAAGGTTCTAGAACACTTGGCTTAATGAGTAAGAAAAGTCATGAAAAATGTGCCAAAAATCGAAGACTTATGATGGCCATATCTTAGGCATTAAATGAAGGGATGAATCACTAGCTTAGGTGACCATTTGAGGATTTGATTATCATTGCCATAAGATTTTACTTGGGGATTAAGTTAGACCAAGTAATAATGATATGGTGACTCACAAGCTTAGTTGGACCAATTAGAAGTGGCTTGGAAAATAAGTAGCACGTGTTCCTTGGAAGCTAGTCATTAAATTAAGGTATGACTTACTAACTTAGGTGGCGAGGAGGAGATTTGGTAATCATGACGATAGGATCTTCCTTGAAGAATAAGTTAGGGCTATTAATGAAGATTTGCCCTATAAATACGAGAATCACCCCTATTCATTCTTAACCTTTGGCTCACTTCTTCCCCTCCTTCTTTCTTGCATGCCCTCTTCCTCTCTTGGCCTTACTCACCCACCGCCTCACCGAATGGCTCTATCTCTTGCTAAAATTACCTATAGTTCATCAAGGTTTATTGAAGATAAGTAGAATCCCTAACTCTTGGCTAAAACGATAACCTATGTCACGCCCCGAACCTCGAGCACCTGAACATCCTTTAATGGTCGATAGAATTGCGACATTCCCAAGACTCGTTGCCGACCCTTTTTATTTTATGTGCATGCGGAAGCGAAATAACAATCTCCAGACAACAAACAAACGCAGGGATAGTAAAAGCAGGACAACCAATTAACACAAGCCACACTTTATAAACACGTCATGTTTATATACAAGAGTCTATACTCAAAAAGAGGCTACTAAGCTAACCCTACCTCGGACCCTACCTACTTGGGATCTGAGTCTACTATAACACCATCTGGGATGTCACTGTCTAGAGGGTCAGCCACCTCTACTATGGGCTCTTCGGCCTTGGGCACCTGGTTTGCCTTGATATTAGCCAAAACATCGACGTCTACGACAGGGTCAAGTACCACCTTGTACTCGGCATCGACAATAGGCCCATCAAAGCCATCCAAGGGACCCTCCCGAATCCCGTTAGGCCCATGATGAAACCATGCTTTGAATCGATGAGATACCAATTGAGGTAGGCCCTCATCGACCCAAATGGTAGTCACTACAAGCTCACGGGTCCAGTTGAATCCGTGGATGTATGCTTGGTCTCCACCTCTCGTGGCCACCCAAATCGAACGTGGCACACCTCCATCTAAAGACCTGTAAAATTTTAAACCACAACGGGGTGAGACAAAGTCTCAGCGAGGCAACACCCTAAACCCCAATTAGGACGAGAATTCACCTAGAGGCAGCCTAAATATGCACCATCTATGACTTATCTCGCCTCAGCACCTTCCTGCATATTAGTACATCTCATATATCATATATAAACGCAACAAGCGTAATCAATAATTGGAACACTTCATTTTCATATATCAATTAATCACAGGGATCCCAATTATAAGGCCAAATCATTATGACACGTCTCATTCCGTGCCACACAATTTCATCACATAATCAGGCGCGGCTATTTCAATCACTCAAGCATGTTCCAATTATTTACGACCTAATGGCCATGGCCAACTCATTAGTCGGCGGTCATCCGGCATAACCAGGCGTTGTCCCACTTTGTCGGGCAAGGCAACGTCTACATCTAGATGGTATTCCCAAAAGAACATTGGCCCAGCCTCTACTGCAACCAGCATCCGTTGACATGGGACATTCCAAATAGGAGCATCGCCTCCCCGACTTTCATCGGGTGATGGGTTCCAATAGCGATCACACACACATCCATGTTCGGCCAAAAATATCATGCTTTGTACTCAAATACTTCCATTTCAAATAATGGACATGGTCAATTTTCTTCATATTAAAAATACCCAGTAAAATAATTATTCGTGGTCACATAGTCAAATTGAATCATAAAGTATGATATTCTCCCATTTTAAAATTTCACGATTTTATATAGTACCTAAAACATTTTTGACGTCAAAACCCGACACCCGGTATTTTTCTAATTAAATACCATAAAATTATATATATATATATATATATATTTTGCAATAATAATCAAAACTCATCACCAAGCACCCAATTGCATAATTTAGCACTCAATTTCACAAATCAATTCCACCATGACGATTAGTGTAAAATTCGATAACCGGCTATCCCGGTATAATTTACACTAATTAATAATTAATTAAATAAATTGTATTTAATTAAATAAATTGCAAATTATATAAATTAAAACACTTAATTAAATTTACATAAGCTAACCAGGCTAATCTACTTAAGCTAATTAAACTAATTAAACTAAACTAACTACATTACTCTAATTAAACTACTAACTAGCCTAACTAACCCCCTAACCAATCTAGTTCCTCTAACTAACTAACCAACTAAATAGTTACTATAACTAAATCAACCTTAATCCTAATTAGGCCTAAGCTAATCCCCCATAAGTGTAATTAGCTCCCTAATCAAAGATTAGAATGCTAACTCACCGGATTAGCGAACAAACAGGTTCACGGCGACAGCAGCGCAACGGCAGTGAGTTTCCGTGTCTACGATGACTCCAAAGGAGGGTTGGAAAGGGCTGAAAAAGGCCTTGCAGCTCATAGCTTGGAGCTAGAAGACCCGTTATGGCTACTGGACCATGAGGCTAAAGTGGCACAGTTGAACTGGCGAGTAGAACTGACCCGAGCTGGAACGGAGTTGGCGGGCTAGCTGACGACTAGGGGACAGCGGTTCTGATCACGGCTAGACAGAATGGAGGCGTCAGGGACAGCGGCTAACAGTCTGGCGTCGGAGCTAGGCAAACGGAGCACGGGCGGTGCAGCTTAGACGGAGAGGACCAGCGGACTGCTAGTTACGATTGGCTAGGCAGTCGGTGGTTGTAGGCGTGAGTGGTGTTGGAGTTGTGAGCAATGGTGGAGTAACAAGGAGTAAAGATGAAGAAGGAGGGATGAGGAAGAAAAAGAGGAAGCTGTAAAAGATATGGCTGGTCACATGGGAGGAAGAAGGGGGAAACAATGGGGGACAAGGGGCCAAGAAGTCCAAGCTTGAACCAATGAGGTTTCATGCAAAATATCAAGGTAATGACTGATTTACCCTAAAGTCTTCAGCCACCATAAGTCAAGCCATGCACCAATGGCCATTTTCTCTTATTTCTTCACCATTTAACTTCATTTTGGTGCCCAAAACCCACCCAGCTACAGCCCCTACGAATTTCTTCATTTTCTTCTTCAATTCCTCACTAAATCAACTCAATTTGAAGGCCAAAAATCCCAAGGAGGCTGCCCCTACAAATTTCTCTTCAACTCTTCACAAACCAACTCAAATTGGTAGTCAAAATTACAAATTAAAGTGTCCATCCGAATTTCCACCATTTTAATTTGCGGAAATTGATTTTTCCACCAAAATTTCAAGCTCGACGGAATTTTCCCAAAAGATGAGAAGATGTCCTAAAAATAAATCGTGACACACCCGAACGTTCAATTCCCGAAATCGAATTCAATTTCGTGGTTAAATTCGACCGGACGAGATTTTAGTACAATCTAACCTACTGGGTAGCTTTTAGGGATTTTATTGTGAATATATCCCTTAATGACTTCATCTAATAGGTTAGTTAACTCGTGAGTGATTAGCTTAGAGAAAAAGTACCATAGGCACGTTGATGAAAAACCCATTTCATTTTATTGAGACGGGTCGAAAATTCATGGTGTCACAGCCTACGTCATCAAGTTTAGTAGTGTGCTCACCCGTATAAGCCGCGTGTATATTGTAATGTTCTTTTGTATGGTTTGCTCATGTTTGCATGCTTGAGTGTGTTCATGTTCACGCCCTGGGACGGGGTCGAGATTCACTTGGCTTGGAATCAATGTCAAGTCATGATGGCCTAAGCCACGAGGCCTTAGATTGGTAATGAAGCGTGTTGATTCTAAGTTTTGCTTGGTGCGAACATCAGCCTAAGCGTGCGGCTCAAGCCACAAACCAAGAATTGTGCTCGACATATGATATAGTGTGATGTTAAGAGCCATGGTACACTCACTTGAATGAGCACGCCTTTCGGCCACGTGAATTGACTAAGAAGAAAAGTAAAACCGGCTTATGTGATGTATTTTTATGATGCATTTAAAGAGGAAAAGGCACCCGTCGTCATATAGCGTTCGTGGCGATGCCTTGTTCATTGAACGGGATGCCCTGGTTGAGCCAAAATGCCTGCATTTAAGCCCGGATGCCTTGGGTAAGCTAGCCTTGGGATGCCCTAGTTGAGCCAAGATGCTTGGGTTAAACCCGAATACCTTAGTGAGCTAGCACCAAGATGTCTCGGTTGAGCCAGGATGCCTTGGTTGAGCTAGGAAGCCTAGCATGAAGCTGGAAGCTTTAGTTGAGCCGAGAGGACCTAGTCGAACCGGGACGACGGTAAAAGAATCATTGTACGTGTGCTAATATATGCATAAGTATGATATGTTGATATAATCATTGATAAGTTGAAGGTAAGTATGCATTGAAGTATGCTGTGATAGACATCTGCATGTAGTCGAGGTGTAGCAATAAATTTATTATTGATCTGCCATCAACATTGCATTACGAGTGTTGTACCTATTAGATTTTGATGATGAGATGTTCTCCTAGTAGAGAATTTGGGATTTTACTTACTGATTCCATGACTCATCTCGTTATTTTTCAGAATTGTAAGCATGAAGGTCTCACATTAGTTCTGGAGTTGCGGTCTCGCTAGAGGAGCTAAGGTTTACCCCGACCTTTTGAGCATAGAATATATAGTGGTTGCAAATATAACGGCCCGCAATAAAAAGGCTTGTAAATATAACTGATGTAATTGTGTGTTTATAAGTGGTTGTTTTCCTGGCTATTTATTGTTGTCTGGGTGTTATATGTATGCTTCCGCACATTCTTAATGAAAAGATAAAAGAAACGGGACGGCAAAGTGCCTGGGAAGTCGCAAAAATAACCTTCATAGCTCGAGACCCTAGGGATGGAGTCAGGGTTGTTACACCCTCCTCCTTGTTCACCATCACTCGTAAAGAAAATAGAAAATCTGAATTTTGAAAATAAAGAAAATAGAAATAAAAGGAGCACGTAATATTTGTTTGTTTTGGGATATTAAATCAGCAAAGGAAAGAGAAGATATTTTATGCTTAAATTCCTATTTTGACTTGGTGTTGGACTCCAAGCGTGAGAAGGAATCATATAAGGAAATATTTGTTTGATTTTGACCAAGGTAGTTTACATGTTTTCATATATAAATATCTCCTCTTGGTGGATGCCAAGGGTCGCAATGTGGTCTTCATTCCATTCATGTATACAGAAAGAGAGAAAAGTCTTAAAGCGCTAATCTGACTGAGTGCTTAGGGTGGATTTTTTTCTGCGAAATTACACCAATAATTTTTGTATTGAAGTTAATTAAATCTTCTGATAAGATTTATTAATTCATTTGTGAGATTGAGAAATTATTTTGTGAGGAATGTAAGGCTAAATAATGGGTGAACTATTGTGTATAATTGGTGCTTGACAGATCAGTAAGTTCCAACCCTCGATCTCTAGATTATTTTGCAAGAAAACTAAGGATGCTGCACAAAATTCTTGGATTTCATATAAAAATGGGATGTGAGTAGGAACATACAAAATTCTTGGCGTGTGGTGGCACTTGTTCTTGTTTTTCATTCTTTTCATTTTTTTTTTTTCTATAACTTACTCCATGACATCATACTGGCCACACAAAAATCCGTATCATGGATATATTAGACCATATTACTAGTACGCATGGTCCAACAACACCCAGTAAGCATGGTCCTGAACCGGAACTAAAAATTGTTAGGGAAATCCCTTATGATGTTTTGAAGATGACAAAATAAATCAAAGGCTACTAACGTGTTTGGTGGTTAAGTAATAGACCATGCAGATGATAGAACATGTAAATGATATTGTCAAAGTCTGAAGACAGCCAGAAGACTGAACGTAACACTTGTCTAAGGTATATTTTGAAGATTTCCAGACTTCTGTGTCAAAGTCTGAAGACTGCCAAACTTTAGTGTCAAAGTCTGTTCTACATCAGAAGTTTGCTCACTCTGACAAATTCCAGACTAAACATGAATGAAGAACCAAAAGACAGACTCTATGCTGAAGCTGAACCAAAAGACAGACTCTATGTTGAAGTTGAATTTATTCAGACTGTGTCCAGACCTTAAAGCTAAATCTGTTCAGAAGCAGAATATGTTTAAACTCAAATTGTAAAGTCTATCGCTCTCAAACTTTACATCCGGAACGAGACAGATCGTAACATAAGCCCTAAATGTATAATGGCTAGTGATCTAGTTTGGATTCTACATTAAGATTGATTTGATTGACTCAATCTAATTGATTGACAATTGGATCTTAAAGACAAGAACTTTCTATACGAAGAAGCTTTACTTATGGAAACCAAAATTCTATTTGTATGGGCGATCAGAATCAATTTGGGATTCTACTTTTATCACTTAATGGCTACCAAATCTTCTAGATACAGAGCTGTCCAATAGGTAGATTGGAAGACGATCCTCGAGATACTGTCCAATGGCTAGTTTGGAAGTGAATGAGTATTTAAGGAGATGAAGGACCGATGAGCAAGTAAGAGACGGAGCGTAGAATTTTATAATTCCAAAGTCTGAGCGATCTTTGTTCATACACTTGTCTTTGGTGAGCTTAACGTTTGTGATCGTGAGAGAAATACCAAAAGAGTGATTTAGTGAGATAGTGTGATCTACTAAATGTTTGCACTCAAAGTTGTAATCTCTTGTTAATTGCATAGTGGAATCCAGCAAGAAGGCTGTTAGCGTGGGAGAGTGGACGTAGGCTTGATCTAAGCCGAACCACTATAAACCTTGTGTTCTTATTCTCTTTCCCTGAACTCCTTTATTTTGTTCGTAGTTCTATTTAACTGCTAAAGTCTAAACTCGCTCAAAGTCTGCTGCTCTTCAGACTCAGTTTCAAAAATCTGTTATTATTCAAACTCAGGTTAAAAGTAAAGGTTTTCTCTGCATATTGCATAATTTGTTTTTACACCTATTCATCCCCCTCTAAGTGTTCATACTAGCACTTTCAAAAATGAGGTCTAAACATGCTTAAAAGTACCTAAAAACTATTGACATGTGAGCCTCTATCTACAAACAAGTAAATTAGCATTAAATTAAGCCAAATTCGTCAGGAATCATGTTCAATGAAGTATGTCCAAAAATGCCAAGCAATGTCTGGCAGATGTAAAGCAAATTGTACATTGACAGTGATTTGTAAATATGCTTTGAACCCTAAAAAAAGAGATTAGACACTACCCATAATCATGAGCATGTAAGAGAATAGTCAAACTAAGCCTGTTTCATTCAAATTCACCTCTAACTCATAACGCCCCGCATTCTCTTCTCTTTCCTTCAGCACCTCACAATCTCAAAGTAACGCACATGAGCATCATTTGACATGCACAACCACATATGAACAGGATTCGATACATTCAAAACACTCGTGAACAGCATTTGACATACATCACCTATATATCCAATCCGTTTGCATATTAATGAATTATGTACAGGAAATGCAGCAAGACGCAACCGACATCAATTGGACATCAAAACGTTTAAAAACAGAATGCAATAGGAACTAACTATCCACGATTGAGTTAGGCATTCTGTCGAACAGGTTGTGAGCATGTGGTGTGAAGCATCCAATAAATAGAATAGCTAACAATTCAAAACAAAATATGAGCTAGGATACTCAGCTAGACAATATAGTAGAGATAAATCAGCGAATCTGAGTTTAATTGGATACGAAATGACCTGATGGTCTAACAACGATACTTGGCTTGAATCAGCAGAGTGAGATGATTCAGGGTTGATTGTGGCTCTGGCGGTGGTGAGGTGATAACGCGCATAGCTATCATGAAGCAGCTGTGCTATGGATCACGTTCCTAAGCCCTGACTTCATTTCCACTGAACGCCCTGAAGTTCGCTGGTCCCTCTTGCAGGTGTGGGTCTTAGTTGATGGATTTCATCATCGCCTGAGCGTCATGGAGAAGGATACACAGCGGCAGAGCTGAAGACGCGACAGAAGATTGTAGATAAAGCTGCCGGAGTCATGGTTGCCCCACTGGAATCGCAATCGAAGGAGTGAACTAAGTCGCGGTCGGTTAAGAAGAGCCGCAACGACAATGATTAAAGGTGTCGCGACAGTGAAACCGCTAGCCAACATCAAACCGCCGGAGAAACTGGTGCGAGACAGCAGAGACCAGGGAATCCATAAGGCAATTGCCGTCAAGATTGTTGGGAAAATGTTAGATAATATGAAAATAATAATTGTTGGAAATCTATTGAAAATGCTGAGAAAATAAAATCAAATGTTTGAGCTGTACAAAGCACCGTTTTTAAGTATAATTCCGGCCCTCAAAGTAGAAACTCAATGCGATAGAATAATAGAAGGAATGGGAACAACATTACGTGTATAATTCAACAAGGAAATGAAAGATACGATGGATTAGTCCGATAGGATCCAGTGTTTTCACATATCTCCCAACTGAGAATGCAGGCTGCGATGTTTGGGTAAGGGTGATCATACCACCTCCTAGCATATGAACCACGAGTGACATAGTCGATCAGTCCACCGGGTCTTCTTGAACGCACGATAGATTGATATGTATGCATTTTAGCACTGGTACTCCATCACATGACCCTTTGATTGACGGATCGGTATGTTCCAACCCTCAATTTTCGGACCACAACTTCCATGCTTGTCATTTCGCAAGGGAAATAAGCAAGAATAGCTGCACAAAATTCTTGGACTTCATAATAAATCGGAGCAGAGACTAGGAGCATACATATGTGAGAAGCCTTTCATCGTGCTCTCAGATATGAAAACCTTTATTCTTTCACCCGCTTATTATCTCTAGCAAGAGAACTCCAAAACTGAAGACATTTGATTTAACATAAAGGAGCCCTTCCATCGCATACTCCGGTGCCATGTGTCCACTATGTGACGAGGACCAATTAGTTGGAAGTAGGAAAAAAATTCACAAGTGATTATAAGAAACTTCTGAAATATGAATCTTCACATTTTGGTCATGTTGAACTGATCATCAGAGTTCTTTTTTGGCCTAGCGAATCATTCAAATATATAACAGATGTAGAAACATATTTGAAAGCGCTTACTAAATGCCAACAACTCTGTTTGTGTTGGCCTTGTCTTGATTTATACTGAAGATCCTTGCCATCCCGAAATTGGATACCTTTGGATTCATCTCAACATCTAGCAAGATATTGCTAGCTTTTCAGATCCCTGTGGATAATCCCTAGGCAAGAATCCTCATGCAGATATATAAGTCCCTGAGCTATTCCACAGGTGATGTTCAGGCGCATCTTCCAATCAAGAGATTGCCCCGTATTTGAATCTGTTGATGATGAGAGACTCAAATGGATTTTCCCTTTATAAAAATCGCAAAAAGATTCATTTCATCTGCTAAAGCTCAAACCAAAAAGGAAGACATCCAGGCTTTTATAGGGCATGTATTCATATATCAAGAGTTTTTCATGTTCTTCCAAGCAGAATCCCACCAATCGGACGAGGTTCCTGTGTTGTGGTCTGGCAATCAAAATGACTTCGTTCTTCAACTCGATGAGTCCTTGGCCTGAGGTTCTTGAAAGCCTCTTAACTGCAATTTCTTTTCCATCTCCCAATGTGCCCTGAAACAGCGTAACGTTAGTAGTGATTTGACAATAATGACAGCCAATTAGCTGCCATTAGAAGAATTTCCTAATATCCCCATAAATAAGTGTTTAGTCACTGAAATGCTTACCTTGTATACAGGACCAAACCCACCTTCCCCAAGCTTACATTTGCCAGAGAAGTTCCCGGTGGCTGCGCGTATAACATCTAACCATATCAGAGTGAATTCTCGAGGATCCACTGGCTTTTCTCCTCGATAGTTTTCCTCTAAAAACTCTACTCCAATTTCTAGTCTCAGATGCAGTAACTCAACCTCTAGGCTGTTTTCCTTCTCTGACAGTATAAGAGGTTACTCTCATAAGGTAAAGTTTAGAAGATGGTCTTCTAATGGCAAGCAAGATGAATTCATATATACCTTTCTTCAATCTCTTTGTCCTGTTTAAAAAAATGCATGAACTTATGATGGATAAGAGTAAACACAATCTAATGACTGAGCTAACTATTGCAATCCAGGGAGCTTTTGTTTGTTTCACCCCTATCAAGACAAAGTGATTCCTTGAATTTAGTCTGCAGATTTTTCTCACTAGGCGTAAATAGTAACAGGAACTCAGAGAAAGCTAGAGAGAATGATCATAGTTTAGATCGTAACAGCAAGTGAAGTGCATTATGATACACAAAACAGCTTATAACGAGTACCTCTATATGCTTACCATTAAAATTGAATGCACGTTTTGAGCATTATTTAAGGGTGCACTGCGCAAGTGCATACAAGCTCACTGAACTTGAGACACTAACATTGAAGGTCGCGAATAAGCTTTCTGAGGAGATTGCCGAGTCCATCACTTTCCTGAAAGTTTTCCCCACAACCGGGAGGAAATGGTTGGGATCTGATACATTCATAAGGTTGTACATTGAAAAAGCCGCCATTGACTCCATGATAGAGAAGAATGATCTGTTAGAGTAGCGCACGAGACACTCATCATACCCTATGGTCACCCCTTTCTCTCCTGGACATCATTCTGAGATGTTGCCAGTAGCTGATTTGATGCAAGACTGACAGAGATTGGCGGCAACATAGCCTCTAAAAAGGGATAGGAAAGTTGCATTAGTAGTCACTTAAATTTGGATAGTATTAACCAAATTGTTGGCATTGGATCACCATACTTTTAGAGGATCTCAATTAAGACCAACACATCAGGTTCATTATAAATCCTAGTACCAAGTGAGCCGATTCCAAAGATTATAAGGTATTACTAAAACTTTGTCTGGATATTCCCCTTCTGTCATGTTGTAGAAACAGTTAATGTGTCCTTCGTTGTGAAGCTACCTGTCAAGGAGGCTGTAGAGGTTGTTTTGGAACTTGCTAAAAGCAGTGTAATTAATTTGGAAAGAACGCAAGTACAATAAGAGTAGTTCAAAGAGGAGTAAGATGATGAGCAACTTTTGGAGGGCAAGATACACAAACTTGTTTGATATCAGTAACGTCCAGGTCTTGCATTTGTCTGATTTGACCAAGAACAAGTTTTGCAGCTGCTTCCCCTGATGCCGGCTTCAGAAATGACGGATTAGTCAAATATTCAAATGCTGTAATCACTAGAGACTACCCAACTGGCTTCATTTTCCCAGAAGAAGTGAGGATGAAAATTCCTGGCTTGCGCTACCTAACAAAAAAGCGGGTTGACTGGAAGGCTGACATGGACTAGGCGGTGGTTATAAGTCCAATTATGAGTTAGGGTTGCTCAAGTCATACGTTTGTTCATCTCTCGTGTTCAAGATCATAATTTGAATCACCATTCTTGCGTATTCTCTTGGAGTCATCCAGGAGCATAGGAATGCACATCTCCCATAAATTATTCGGTATCTGTGGGATGGGTAACTGCCACACCCAATGTGATTCACTTCAGAGTCACAAGGGTGCGGATGCCTTTGTTAAATAAAGAGCCAAAAGGAAACTCGAATACATGTTGATGAAGATGATGGGACTAAGGAGATTGATCCGACAAGACTTAGCTGCTTATTACGTTCTTGAAGCTCAGAGATATCGATTCTTGCTCTTTGAAAGTGAACAGTCGAGAGCACTGTCTTTTAGATTTTCTTCCAAATGTGTGTTCTCTGCTTCGAAAGTCATGAAGCTCCGTAACTTTTGCGGAGGTTCATTGAGTATATTACAGGTCTACCATCCTTCTTTTGTACTTGCCTATATAAGCACGGCCTGGAAGACGATGTGATATCCTCTTTATTATATGTTGGCAAATGATAGTAAAAAACCATTCTCTTCCATACTGATTTCATGGATGGTGAAAGCCAGAAAGAGAATATATAAAGTAGGATGCTGACTAACTTGACCCTGATATGGTTGGTCAGAAGTAGGGCCGGCAAAATGGTTCGTGTACCTATGTTATAACTCAGTTTTAAGAGGCGCAATGTTATATAGGTAACTCGTTTTCTTTCAAAATGGGTTAAGTGGGTTGTGGAAAACTAAAGACCCAAAAAAAGAGCCAATATACCCGACCCGCGAGACCCATGAGACAGACGTGACCCATATTTTAACCCATATTTTCAAAACCCACACGACACCCACAAGTCCATGACCCACCATACACCTTTACACTTTAGTTCGGCCCTTTTTGGTAACCAGTTAATTATTAATTAATTTTATTCTTTTATTCTGAAAAACAAAAATCCGTTTAATAATGTCAGCTAATTTTTCTATTCCCAAAAACATATCAATAGCCATGGAATAAATCTAGAACAGAAATAAAAAATAGAAAAAATTACTTATTTATTTCTAGAAACAAATTCTGAAATCAAGTCATTATCTTTTTTTTTTTAATACTTTTCTTCTTCTTCCTCCTCTAGTCAATTGCTAGGCTCGGCAATGGCCAGCGACCAACCAAAGACGAGATCTGGCGACCTCGTTGACTCTTGGTGAGGCTTGACCTTGCCGTGGATGGGTGGGTCGGCCTCACCAAGAGCTAGTGAGGCTCCCCCGAGGCCAATGAGTGGCCCCCGAAGCAAACAAAGTTGCTAGCTCTCACTTCTAGCTAGCCACTGGCCATTCCTGAGGCTCGGTGACTAGCTAGAGAAGGAAGATGAGAAGAGGAAAAGATAAATAAAATAAATAAAAAATTGAGAAATTTATTAAAAAATAAAAAGAAATTTTATGTCACAAAAAAAAAAATTTAAGACTTGTACTAAACATATTTATATTTTTTTCTATTCGAGGAACATAAATTTTATACGGTTACTAATGGTCGAATGCTAAATAACTCATCCAAAGAATAATATTAGAAAAAATTATTTCTAAGCATAAATTGTTCCCGGGAGCAAAATAAGTACTAAACGTGCTGCATCCTTTGTCTCCATTTCCTTCTTTTTTAGTGAGAGTGACAAACACAGAGAGAAGAATTAATTCTGCGAGACACGACTTCAATTAGGGACTTTATTCCATCTCCGTTTCTCTTCGCCACGACCGAAACTTCAAGGGCTTGACATTAGAAGATCCGAAGTGCTCAGATCTCTTTTGAACTAGTTTTGCCGGTCGTAACTTCAATTTGTGACTTCATAGGAGTGAAAAAGTTCCAAAGACTGTTGTTTCTTTTGCTTTGAGCTGTTTGGTTCAGCGTTTGTGTGTTTGATTCTAGGGTTTTTGATGAGGGTGTGGGTATCAATTAAGCTGGCGCGCCTCTCAAAATTGATTTTGGGCGTTTCTTGGTCGCAGGGGTTTGCTTTGGAGATATTGGGCCCACCGGATCGAATAGCAAGGCCTTGTGAGTAGTAGTATAACTCTTACAAGTTTCAAGATCCTCCTCAACGTGTTGGTTCTATTTTGTGGTGATTGCTGTTTGCTGAGGTGGGGCTGGGCATGGTGTGTGATTGTGTGTGTTTGTCTGGTGAGTAAGCTATAGGGTAGTGCTAGCGGTTGGGTTGCTGCCTATTTAATCCTCTAAAATTTTGGTCCTGTGATAGTATCATACAAACTAGGGTTGCCCTGTATTAGGCTGAAGGGAGTGAATACGATTTTACTTTTCGAAATCTTTCACTTGATTGTAGTTGCCTATTTAGGAGCATGTTTTCTCTCCATGTACTATTACTTTTATGGGGAATGGAAGTTGAGGATGTTTAATTTTGTTGTTTTACAAAAGCTCACGTCCTGCGGCCAGCGAACCCCCACGTCAATCACGCTTGCACTTTTCCTTTGCAGGTTCTTGGCGACATCGCCTGGATTCTTCAATGGACACAAGAGGGCGTTCACAATATGAGAGAAGCGGTGAAATTTGTCCTGTTTTGCCCAAGCTTTTTTAAAAGGTGAAGTTTGTGACCAAAGTCAAAAGAAGCTTAAGTTCTCGGACAGAATTTCCGAAATATTCGGTAAGCGAGAAACGCACGAATAGAGGATACCACACCGTGATCAGCATCACCGCGAGCTCCTGTACCGATCTGCTTCAAGCCCACAACACCAACAGCGAAGGACCGAGACCTGCTGTCCTTGCCCCCATCCATCGACGATTCTCGGTCCCTTGCGTAGCTTGTGGAACCCATCTGACGACTATCGAGCTACCGTGAGCGCCGCCGATTGCTGGTCATCCTCATCGCAATTCCCGTGATCCATTTTCCGTCCAAATTCAGAAACATCATCCGTGCAACATCCTGAATTATGTAAGAATCTCGATTAATTTGATTTACATATATCTCATTACCTAATTCATAAAATTGCGATCTTGCTCGAATGTTTGGTCAATATTTACCATATCCAAAAAATATTCTTTTGAATCCCCATGAATTAGGAAATTTTCCTAACTTCACAATGTGTAATGGTCGACAGTCCAATTTAATGCCCGAAATATGACTCATGATCATGCAGAAAATTGTCAATCCGATCTTATGCCCGAAATATGATTTGCCATGTCATAAGAATTGGTCAATCCGATCTCACACGTGAGATACAATTCGTTAATTTATCTGAAAAATTAGATGGATATCGATAATATCTCGTGTGATTTGATGGCGTGTTCGTTATGGATTTGACTTCTTTCTATTTTTGTTTGATTTTAATTGACTTTATTTCTAATAAAAAAATCCAAAAAGATTAGATAGTAGTTTTTTAGGATAGACTGCATGCTTATTTTGGTTATTTTATAATTCCGAATTTAATAAATACCAAAATATTGTTTTAGAATAAACTAAATATTCTTTTATAGGATAGTTTGCATGTTTAAATTAGAGTATTTAATTAATTTAGAATTTATTAATGACAAAAAAAAAAAAAAAAAAAGAGGCATGTGCATGTCAAGCTGGCATCATCACTACCATGTCTTGCCCCCATGTCATCTAATAATTATATGTTATGTTCATGAAATTGCGTGTAATGTAAAATTAGTTCACCAAATGTTTAGAAATTACATGTTTAGGAACTATTCAAATTAAAGCATGTGACATGTTAGAATAGTTACATTGATTTTTTCCGTCATTATATTTGGCCATTTAATTAATGTTGTGTGACATATAACTTGCATAATAGGTTGCATATTGCATGTCATTTTAATTAGACATTTTTGTACGTCAATGCAATATAATTTCTAAATTTCATTTAAATAAGTGAAAACCAAAAATAAAAAATAAAATTGAGTGACTACGTGTTAATTAGAAATCATATTTAGGATTGTTGATGTGAATTTTGAGCTAATATTACAGATGTTTTCATTGCTATAAGGTAAGTCCCACAATTTATTTACTGTTTTATTGATTGTTAAATTAGTGATTTGCATACCTACATGATCGCCTCACATGTTAGAAAATAATAAAATTGATCCAAGTTGCTTGCTAAACATTTTTTTGAAAATAAAAAGAGAAAAGGTACTGAAAAGGTGTTAGAATAATCTAGTGTAATCAAATTCCCTTATCCAAAATCTCTGATTCATGAGAGTAAAATAATTCTACCGTTATTTAACTTAGGTGTCTAATTAACCTACCATAAACTGATTAGTAGTGATTTCTAGATAAAAATTATTTGCATGTTGAATAACTTGAACCTAAGTCATGAATTGGTATGAGCATTAGAGAGCCCGAGTTAAGTTTAAGCATAATAATTGCGCTAGGGAATTGAGTTTAAACTCTTAGTAGAGTTAGGCCAATTTTCTCTTTTTTGAAAGAATGTTTTTGTTTGGCAGCGACGATTCCAAGAACGTCCTTAACCATTTGAGGTATTGAATGTTTTTGCAGATGGGAGGTATAAAAGGAGTAGTGATTGCTAACCCTTGTCTTGCAAGTTGAAGTTGAGAATGAATGTTTTGAATTCGAATTATTGAAGTATTGTTTGCATATAGATTGGTGTGCATGTCTATGCATTTACACTACACTCTTGCATATACAATCTATCACTGAACTTAGGCTGCACAGGATCACTTAGGATGTTATTGAAATAGATATCACTCCGACCACATGCCCGCGGTACAAGTCACTCATCTCAATCCCGAAAGTTCTTTCTTGATGTCAAGAATACCCACCTTGGGCCGTGTGCCTACGACCCGAGTCGGCTCTTTGACCAAGTCGGAGTCATGAGGACCCGATTTAGTCCACATTGTGATATCCTAAATTTCTCAACTTGTTTTCTACTGAATTAATTAGGCATTTCATTGACGCGTTTATAGTGCTATTCTCAGAGCCAATTACTCTTGAGATAACTAGACTGTCTGGGTAAGTAATTAAGAAATTTTAGGGCAATAAACTTGAGAATTCGATTAGGAATCGGCTTCTCGACCGTGCTCATCTTTAGAGGCCATTGCGGCACAGTTAAAAATCGATTTAAGATTAGAGATAGGTCTGTTCGACTGAGACGTGTGGCCGATCGTGGGTGACTCCACTAAATTGGAAAATTCTCGTCGACCGACACTAATTTGATTTTACTGTTGTTTTGGTACCCTGTGTCCATAATTGAAGCCTCAAGAATTTCACGACAATCGAGAGTCGCCATTGAGTCGAATGGGTTCACAGTGGTTTGAAGAAAATCGAACACGGGTCATTTGCCTTAAAAAGTTCTGAAAATCACCCGTAGCCTAGGTCATGCTAAAAATACGCCAAGTTGAAATTAACCACCAATTCAAGTCCGATTTCAAAAATTGAAGTTTTTGTTATGTCACAATAAATTTTAGGAGTATTGACTCAGTCTCAGAAGATTTTTCTGACACCTGACACTTTTTGGGAAAAAGTCGTCACCGGGTTGTTTTAGTGCAGAAATTGCCGAATATGGTTTTTGGTCACAAAATGGGGATGCAAGATGGGTTATTGGATGAGGAAAAATAGCAATTGAGACATTGAGGCATCGATTGATTTTTGAGAACCGATGGAGGACGAATTGAGGGAGATTTGACGAGCAATTGGAGCTTTGTGCTAGGAAATTCGTAACACCCCATAAGACCTACCTTTTGGACCTATTAAACCTTCTAGATGGAGGCATTTTGGGCTGCAAAGAGCTGATGGAAGACAGCTAGGGATATGGATCAAGATGGGAGGGTTTGTGGGGCCAAAACATTATTGCATTTGGCTAAGAATGAGGACTATTATTTTCTTTTAGCTGGCTTCCCTCCATCGCACATCCTGACCGCTGCCTCACCCTCTATGCGTCTTCGAGCTTCACGGTCTGCGGCTCCGCTTTCATTCTCTCTCGCCAGAGTCGAGCTTCCCTGCCCCTCACGTTGCTGCCCCACTGATCGCTGCCCTTTCCCACCGAATTGGCGCCAGCGAAGACTGCCATCTCCACACGTCCAGCAGCAGCGGATTTCATCCCACCAAAGACCCAAGGACTTCCTTGTGCTGCTAGCGCGCTTTTGTTCAGTCAACTAGCATCTCCCTGTGGTTAGCAGCTCAACCGGTTGTTGACTCTGTCAGCCACTCATGCCCTCAGCTCCACGATCGTCTGCTCCACTACCCATCTTCACGCTGCCTCTCACGCCCCAGCTCGCGGTCAACTCCAGCAACAAGCGGAGCCTTCAGTTGACTGGGCAGCACCCGTGAATTTCGACGACCGAAGCTGCTGCGTGTCTCTCATGGCCCAAGCGAAGCTGCTCCTCCATCCGTGTCTCCTCACCGCCAACCGCAGCTCACGTGTCCCTTTGGCCTCAGTGGATTCCAGCACCCCTCGCCGTTTCTTTCGTTCAGTCCGCGTGAAGACCGAAACCACGGATCCAGCTGCTTCGATTTTCTTTTGCTTGTGGACCGACCGCAGCGAGCCCATTCTGATTCTCTTTGGCCCAGCATAATTTCAACTCAGCCTTGAAGTTTGGCCTGTTTAGTCCACAAGCCCAGCAAATCAATCCATCTCCAGCAGTCTCCAAGTCCAGTGGAGACAGGCCCATTTCAGCTTTGTTGCAAGCCCAGTCCGCGAAGAAGGCCCAACCGCAGCCAGCCTAAGGGCGAGTCCAGCCCAAAATCAGGAACAAATCTCAGTTGGGCTGAGATTTGTCGGGCCCAAGTTTAAGGCCCGGTCCAAGCCCGCCGGTGTTGTCGAAAGCCCGATTTCGGCCGCCATTGCGTCGCCGTCATGGTGATTCGATCTCCGCTTTTACCAAGTGAGTTTTACTCACTAATGCTTTCTTAGTTTGCTAATTATGCCTAAGGGTTGATTAGATTTAATTAAGTGTAATTAGGTGAATATTAGTTTAGGACAATTCAATTAGTGACTTAATGATGCATGTTAGGTGGTTAGACTTAGTCATTAGCAAGTAGAGATGTACTATTATTTATTGAATGCATTTCGGGATTTTTCCCGATTCGTTTTGGGCTCCAATCAGGCAATACGAGCCTAAATTGGATTTTTATTATTTATTTATTTATTTTTCGAAATTAATTATTTAATTAATTATTTTTCCGGAAATTCAACCGGGATGGCCGGTGACCGGAATTTTGTGTTGATTGTTGTGGTGCAGTCCATTTATTTAATTGAGCTTCAATTTATATGGAATTGATTTAAATTGTGAAATTTGAGAATTTGTCCTAAATTATTTGTTACTGAATATTTGATTGGTAGATGGCCAAGTATGAGTATATAGCGCCAATTACGTTGATGGGCTATATAGTAGAGGGAATGGTGAGAGCTAAGTGAGAATATTATTGGTTGAGACCAATCAAGTACTATGTTATTGGACATACGTGGTTCGGTGATTGGAAGTATCACTGGCGAAAACGGCGCCTTAAAGAACGCACGTGAATGACTTATAGACAAACGTGGTCGGTGATTAAGGAAATATCATTGATGAAAACAAGGCCTTAAAGAACTCACGATGTTGTCTATTATCGATGTCACATTGGCGAAAATGGCGCCCTAGAAAGGACACGTGATTCGGTGATTGAGGATATCACTGGTGAAAACGGCGCCTTAAAAAACGCACATGAATGACTTATAGACAAACGTGGTTCGGTGAAAAATATCAGCGCCTTAAAGAATGCACGGTGTCGGTGATCGGTATGTCATTGGCGAAAACGGCGCTCGAGAAACACATGTGATTTGGTGAATGAGTACACCATTGGGAAATTATGATATGAGTAGGAATGACCTAGAGGTGGTTCGAATGACATGTAATCGGCTAAGTCAATTGATCAATGCTTGATCGGATGTCATGAATTGTTTGAATATATGTGTTTAACCTTGAATTGCAGGTTGGAAATGAGGCCAAGGTAAGTCATCTGACTCGTGTTGTGCTTAGGCAACCGTTTGGCGTATTAGTTTACTAATCGGGTCTTAGGGGGTAGAACTCGCTAAGACGTGGTCTCATTGGTTATTGAATAACCATTTCAAGACCTTGAGGAGGAGCCGAGGAGGAGGAACCTAAGGAGGAGAAAGATTAATGAAGAAGAAGAAGATGATCCAGAGAGGGATCTTGAATACAACCCGAATGTGGACTGAGATCCCATCCCTTTTGTGAATCCTATCTTAGTGTAGATAGGTGTGAGACAAGTATGCTGTGAATAGTATTGTAAATATACTATGAGTTGTGCTATTAATAAAAGTGTGGTTGTGAATTTCAATATGAAAAATATGGCCTGCTTTTCTATCTCATTATTTTATTGTCTAGGGATTTATAATTGCTTCCGCATGCATAATAAATAGAAAGGGTCGGTGATAATTAGTCCTGGGATATTGCAGTTTAAAATCGACCAAGTAGAAGGATGGGCGCGTCCCCGAGGATTGGGGCGTGACATCCCCTTTTTGTGGTATCAGAGCGAAGTTCAAGATTGGAGTGATAAGGAGCGATGAGTCTTGGGATAGTAATAAGAAAGGCCTTTAAATTCATGCCGGTGCATGTCTGTGTTAGTTGGATGCTAGAATTGTTTGTCATGTGTGAATCGCTCATCTTCTAATCTAGTATGGATTCGGAAGGTAGGTGTTAGTAAAAGACTGAACCATGAGCGAGCATGAGTAGAGAACTCCTAGTAAGAGGATAGTAACCTTTGTGACTCGGGGTAGAACACCGACAAGGATTGGTGCCCAAGGTGTTTGAGCTTGAGCGTTGGCTTAGGCCAGCACGAGTATAAGAGTACCGTTGTAGGTCGATACTAGTGTAGTAGCACCAAGTGATCCTAGGTTCAATGGGATCATTTAAGCGCTAGTATCCTTAGATTTGGTTGAGCCAATAAGCTCAGGACTGAGCCGCCGCTGTTGTCGTTGTCACTACCATCGTCAGTGCTGCAATCGACGTTGTTGCTACACCTGCTGAGATCCAAAGTGGAGATATGATCTGGAGCGAGCCGTTGCATTCGAGTTGAGGTATAGATCCAATTTAGGCATAAATGGAAATCGGTCAAGGAAAAGACCGAGGTCGAGGGAAAAGTATTCTATTCCACCCAATAGGAAGGGTGGGGTAGTCAGGTCACCACCAAGTCAAATGGATCATGTTGTTTCCGGACGTGATGATGGAGATCAGTCTTATGTCCTTCCTAGGACAAGAAACTGTTTGGAGTATAGCCAAAGGGATATCTGGTCATGAGTGGTCCTAGCTAGACCGATGGGACAACCAAAAAGAGTGTGTGCTATCACTTGACAGGAGCTAGAAGACTCACTAGATGGGTGTCAAAAATGTGGAAGGAAGCGTAGATAAATCTAGTGTTCGGGTATGGCTAGAACAAGTTGTGATGATGACCAACATGGCCATTAGGTGAAGGATTGTCAGTGGAAGTCTAAGGTAGCATAGACATCGCTACTGCGGCTAGGATGTCACTAGAATGGCGAAAGGGACAGGAACGGAACCGACCTTGCACCGATCAGAGGAAGAATATGTTGGAGGTGATTTTATCAGAGCAGCGCAGCAGAGCTTTGTGCTGAGTTGGTAGAACTTCATTTGTTGAAGTAAAAGTGAAAGAGAGGGGAATCACTAGCCATAGTTGTGCTTGACTAGTTGCTGAGGTGTGAGTTTGACGCCACATAAATAGTGTGGGCTCATGGAGCATCTTGTGATAATGAATTATGGTTATGAAGTAATCCAGCTTAGTCCAGTGGCATGTGAAAGTGTCGATGTTATTAGGAATCGAAAGGAATCTTGCTTTCATTAACCTCGTTGGCTGAAGACAACCCGTTTGTTAGATGGAGATTGCCAAGGTTGTTTAGCGATTATTATAGGTAGGACAGATTGGAGAACTGAAAATTGAGGACATTTCAGTAGTCCGAGAATTTATAGACATTTTGTCGGGCGAGTTGAAAGAATAGAACTTATGAAGGTGCGAAACCATGACTTCTTAGAATTATTGGACAAGGGATTTATTCGTCCTAAAGATGCATCACCTTGGAGCACCGTGCATATCAAAGCATCACTTTAAGGAACATCAATTTTGTAAAGAAGAAAGATGGTTCCTTGCGCTTATGCATTGACTATCAACAACTCAACCAGGTAACCATTAAGAACAAGTATCCCCTCCCAAGGATCGATAATCTGTTCGATTAGTTGCAAGAAGCGTCAATATTCTCGAAGATTGACTTAAGGACAAGATACCATCAGCTGAGAATTAAGAAAAGGATATTCCTAAGTCAGCATTTCGTACTCAATATGGCCACTATGAATTCACAGGGATGCCATTCGGGTTGACGAATGCTCCAGCTACCTTTATGGATTTAATGAACATAGTGTTCAAGGAATACCTAGATCAGTTTGTGATCGTGTTCATTGATGATATCTTGGTCTACTCAAGAAGTGATGAAGAGCACGAGAATCATCTGAGATTAGTGCTTCAGACCTTAAGAACTCACCAGTTGTATGCTAAGTTTAGCAAATGCAAGTTTTGGTTGACTCGTGTTGTGTTCTTAGGTCATGTGATTTCCGGAGAAGGGATCTCTATCGACCCGAGCAAGAAAGAAGTTGTGATCAAGTGGCCAGATCGACAACAGTGACAGAGATCAGAAGTTTTCTGGGATTGGCAGGTTATTACATACGGTTTGTAGAAGGTTTCTTAGCATTAGCATCGCCTCTAACAAGACTCTTAAAGAAAGAAGAGAAATTTGTATGGTCGGACAAGTGCGAGCCTAGTTTTCAAGAGCTTAAGAAAAAGCTGACTACCGCACTTGTGCTGATGATTTCATCTGGTCCTAGAGGATTTGAGATCTACAGTGATGCGTCATTCAAGGGATTGGGTTGCGTGCTGATGCAACATGGTAGAGTTGTTGCATATGCTTCCCGTCAGTTGAGACCTCATGAATTGAATTATCTGACGCATGACTTAGAACTCGCAGCCATCATATTTGCGTTAAAGATTTGGAGAAACTATTTGTGCGGGAAAAATTTCAAATCTTCACGGACCATCGTAGTCTCAAGTATCTGTTCTCTCATAAGGAGTTGAACATGAGACAATGAAGATGGATGGAACTACTGAAAAACTATGACTGGGATATTCTATATCACCTAGGAAAGGCGACCAAGGTTGCCGATGCTTTGAGTCGAAAGTCTTCAGTAGCCCACATACTGATTAAGGAATGGAACTTAATCGAGAAAGCTAAAGATTCGGTATTCAAGTTTGAGGTAGGCCACCTATCGAGTCTCATGGCCACCCTCAGAATTGAACCGGATGTCCAAGTCAGAATCAAACAACTCCAACCGACAGATCAAGATGTATAGAAAATTCTTCAGGAGGACACTGAGAAAAGGAAGGCTGACTTTCAGTTTGCTGATGACGGACACTAAGGTTCCAAGGACGTTTGGTTGTACCTAATGATGTAGAGCTTAAAGAGGATATTTTATTTGAAGCACATCGTAGCAATTACAGCGCTCATCCTAGAAGTACCAAGATGTATCAGAACTTGTGTCAACACTATTGGTGGTCAGGTATGAAGGCAGACATTGCCAAGTATGTCGCCAAGTGTTTGACTTGTCAGCAAGTGAAAGCTAACATTGCAAGCCGGGAAGATTTCTACAACCTCTCGCGATTCCAGAATGGAAATGGGACACATCATGATGGATTTCGTGACTAGACTACCAAGGAGTCAAAGAGGGAATGATCCAATTTGGGTAGTAGTCGGCAGATTGACGAAGTCGGCTCACTTCATTGCAGTTCAAAAGAACCTGAGTCTAGATAGACATGCAAATCTATATGTGCGTCAAGTGGTTCGTATGCATGGAGTGCCGGTTACGATAACCTCAGACAGAGACCCGAGGTTTACTGCAGCTTTTTGGAAGAGCTTGCAGAGTGCTTTAGGTACAAAGCTTCAGTATAACACGGCATATCATCCTCAAATGGATGGCCAATCTGAGAGGACAATTCAGACCCTCGATGATATGCTGAGAGCTTGTGTAATAGACTTTAAAGGAAGTTGGGAAGATCAACTTCATCTGGTGGAATTCACCTACAATAACAATTATCAGCAGAGCATCCAGATGGCTCCATTTGAAGTGTTGTATGGCAGAGCGTGTAGAACACCAGTGTGTTGGGATGAAGTTGGGAAAAGGAAGATAACAGGCCCAGAGTTAGTTCAGCAGTCAGTGGATGCCGTGGCAGTGATCAGAAACAGATTAAAGACCGCGCAGAGCAGACAGAAAAGTTACGCAGATAAGCGTCGAAGGTCTTTGGAGTTCCAAGTTGGTGATCACGTTTTTCTAAAGGTATCACCAACGAGGGGAACTTCGTACTTTGGAAAGAAAGGCAAACTAAGTCCGAGGTGTGTAGGTCCATTTGAGATTCTTGAGAGAATCGGGACCTTAGCGTATCGTCTTGCATTGCCGCCAAGATTAGCGCAAGTGCATGACATCTTCCACGTGTCGATGTTAAGGAAGTACGAGCCTGACCCGACCCACGTGCTCAATTTCGAGGAATTGGACGTGGATGACCGTGTGTCATACGTCGAAAGCCCGGTTCAGATTGTCGATCGCAAAGAGCAAGTGCTGCATACAAAGACCATCTCGTTGGTCAAAGTGGTCTGGCAACACCACGGTACAGAAGGAGCGACATGGGAGACTGAGGAGTCAATGAGAGAATTGTACCCCCACCTTTTTGATCAAGTCTTGTAATGGTTTAAATTTCGAGGACGAAATTTTTATAAGAGGGGAAGAGTTGTGACATCCTGAATTTCTCAACCTGTTTTCTACTGAATTAATCGGGCATTTCGTTGACGGGTTTATAGGGCTATTCTCAGAGCCGATCACTCTTGAGATAACTAGACTGTCTGGGTAAGTAATTAAGAAATTTTAGGGCAATAAACTTGAGAATTCGATTAGGAATCGGCTTCTCGACTGTGCTTATCTTTAGAGGCCATTACGGCATAATTAAAAATCGATTTAAGATCAGAGATAGCTCTGTTCGATTGAGATGTGTGGCCGATCGTGGGTGACTCCACTAAATTGGAAAATTCTCATCGACCGACACTAATTTGATTTTACTGTCGTTTTGGTAATTGTTAAAAGTAAATAAAAGAATCATTTTGTAGCAATTGTTAAAAGTATAATCAGCTTAGGCTCATTTGTTTTTCTAACTCATTTACTTCACGTCTCAGAGTATAATTCAACAGCATTTTATAATAGAGAGGCATTTGATTCAATTGATAATCAACAAATTTGGGAACATACATCCGAAGGAAAAATTCATGTGGGAGCAAAGGACCATTTCTTGGCTGATTGTGATGGCATCTCCAAAGAATGAAGAAGGTGTTCAACACTTCCTATTTCCACAGTTGTCCCAAGCTATTTTCTTGCACATCAATAAGAAACTAAGGGCAAGCCAAAAGAAGATCACCTAGCTTTCAAAGCGAGATGTGGGGGCACATCTCATTACTTCTCTTGTGAGATGTCAACCCCAAAGAGCCAAACAACATGATGAAAAAAGAGGGGCAAGTCAAAAGAGAATCATTCATATTTGATAAAAGAGGTACATCTCATCCATGAACATAAATGATTTTGGAAATGACACTTTGTTCTTTTCCTCAAAGACAACAGATTGGGGGCATGATAGGTTCTGGCAATGACTTGACCAAAATAAAATCTTGTTTTGAGCCAAAATGGATGTTCAATTTGCATTTCCTTTTGTTTGTACAGTATGTTATTCATGAACATTCTCTTGTGCAGTAACAAAAGCAAGAATGGAGCATTTATCAAATCAAAAATCATAGTTTCAATCTCGATTGATCAACTCATATGTTCCTTCCATTTATATAAGGGCAATCCAAGAGCACCTATTGTTGAGACAGTCCCTTCGCTCGGCAATTCCTTGAATGAATACTCAAAAACATGTTTTCATGCTTATGAAAATATTTTTTTAAGTATGGTAAATTGTTTGCTTTGAAGTTACAAAGTTTTTCATGCTTAAAGTTGCTAGGTGCTTTTGAAAAGAGAATTTACATGGTGACTTTACCTTTTTTATTGGCCAATTTCATGTGGAGATTTTTCAAGATAGATTAATCTAATGAATGATGTGAAGTGGATTGAGCATGCTAAATGAGATGTGTCAAGATGAAGAAAGGTAAGCCTTATCCTATACACAATCCCTTATTTATACAATGTGAGGTGAGTGTAGAAAAATTTCATATCCACAAGGTAAAAGGTTCTCTCACGAAAGGTACAATGACCAAAATGATGAGAGGTAATTCATTTCTCTATTCCAAACACTACAAGTAATTTATTGTTTAAGCCCTTTAAGCCCATACACTTGTGGAGAATGCTTTTTTCAAATTACCCATATCAAGACAAACCAAAATTGGGGCAAACATGAGATAGGACAACATCATGAGGTGAGGAAATAGATAGGAATTTTCCTGCTTCTCACTTGCATCAATATTCAAGTATTGCTATTACAAATGAATTCATATGGTAATTAAGTGCCTTAAGATGATGAAGAGCGGTCTTTTCTCTATCCTATACACTTATATCATTTGCATAGCTCACTTGAACTTGCATTTCATTTCACACAAACCCAATTGGTGATTATCCCCTACACTGGGGTAAGGCAAAAGATAATCATTCAAGCAGCATGATAGAGAGTGCAGCATAAGACAAATACCTTGTAAGTTCAAATGTTAAATCATTCGATAGAAATAAACAAATGTGTGTGGCTGTTCAATATAATTGTAGACAGTGTGTCAAAAGTCAAAAGTTGAAATCAAAATAGAACTAGGAAGCATCAAAAAGTAGTGTGCCTAATAAAAGTAAAGCCAATGCTCATTAAAAAAAAAGGTGAAGAAAAAATTGAATGAAATCTAAGGACATGAAAAAGCAGTGTGTCTGGTAAAAATAAGGCTAATGTCCATGGGGAAAATGGAAAAAAAAAAATCAAGATAGATGGCCATTAGTTATCAAGAAATGTATCCCCAATGGAACAGTACTCAAAGTACCCAAATACCAAGGTGTTGCAGTCAATGGAGTATTATGAAGACAATCCCCAATGGTGAAGAAGAAAATTGGTGGCAATGCCAATGAACATCAACTCTTATCCCTCTATACACATTTTGAGCCTAATAATCATTTCATTTTTCAACCCATAAACCTATCCTACGTTACGTTCCTTGCAAAGTTTTTTCAGATTATGGCACTTGAATTAACGTAGGTATTCATATGTTTATAAACATCACTCGAAAAAGTGTGAGCAAGATTATTTCTATCTCATTTCGCAATTTTCTTGACTTGTAAACTTGGAGATGATTGTGGAGTTTTGTTCTTTCAACAACCTTGACTCAAAGAGTCCCCCTTTGTTAAGCCATTGACCAAGCCTACATTATGGTCCTAAAAAAACCTCTCGGATTGGTAAGGTCATACCACTCGTGAGAATACTTAGACCCTTGTCAATATAATGATGGTGAGATGAAGTGATTCTCATAAAATAGCATTTTTGAATGAAGTGAGAGAAAGTCTTTTCTAACTAAAAATCTCTCATTTAACGTTTTCAAGAAGTTGACATTATAAGTGAAAATTGTCTTGAATGATAATTCTCTCGAGTGGAAATTTGGTGATGCAAATATGATAAAATCATTATGCATAAACATTGATTGAATTGATAAAAGCTTTAGTGGACTTTGGAGTGTGCATTCTAGAGTAGCTCAGATTGTATATTTCTTTGTTGACTACATATATGTTTTAGCTCTAACTGTGTTTGACAAGTAATATTTCCTAGAACATCAAGTAATACCTGACATTCCAGTTACTCTCTGAAGCCTTGAAATTCATCTAAATATTCTTGAATTTTATCTCTATAGGTAATCGACATGACATACTTCCGTAGCCTAGAGTCTCCTTATCAATTCGGTGTGCTTTCGTAGCCTAGAGTTCTTTTATATTGAACTTAGTGTGCTTCCGTAACCCGGAGTCATCTTTATTGACTTGGCGTGCTTCCATAACCCGATGTCTCTCTTAATCAACATGATGTGCTTCCATAGCCCAGAATCTCTTTGCCAACCCGATGTGCTTCTATTGCCTAAAGTTCCTCTATATTGATCTAGCGTACTTCCGTAACTTGGAGTCTCTTCTTATCAACGTAGTGTGCTTTAGTGATCCGGAGTCTCCTCTTAACCAACACGGTGTGCTTCCATAGCTTGGAGTCTCTTCGTCAATCCGGCATGCTTCTATAGCTTAGAGCTCCTCTACATCGACCTAGCATGCTTCCGTAGCCCAAAGTATCTTCCTATTGACATGGCGTGCTTCCATAGCTCGAAGTCTCCTCTTAATTGACATGATGTGCTTCCATAGCTTGGAGTTTCTTCATCAACCTAGTGTGCTTCCGTAGCCTGGAGTTTCTCTACATCGATCTGGCGTGCTTCCGTAATTTGGAGTCTGTTCTTATCGACATGGTGTGCTTTCATAGCCCAAAGTCTCCTCTTAATTGGCATAGTGCGCTTCTATAGCTTGGAATCTCTTTATCAATCCAACGTGCTTCCGTAGCCCAGAGTTCCTCTACATCAACTTGGCATGCTTTTGTAGCCTAGAGTCTCTTGACACAACGTCCTTCTATAGCTTAATGCCCCTCTTAACCAACATGAAGTGCTTCCGTGGCCCGGAATCTCTGCATCAACCCGATGCGCTTCCGTAACCTAGAGTCTCTTTCTATCAACACAGCGTGCTTCTATAAGCCATGTCCCTCTTAACCGACACGGTGTGCTTCCATAACCTAGAGTCTCTTTATTAAGCCGGCGTGCTTCCATAACTCAAAGTTCTTCTTCATCGACTTGGCATGCTTTCATAGCCCAGAGTCTCTTTCTATCGATGCGACAAGCTTCCATAACTTGGAGTCCCTTTCATCAGCATGGCGAGCTTTCATTGACCGTGGTTTATAAAATCCCTATATCCAAGTTTATTTTCTCAAATCCTCAGGTGAGTAACTAAAGATATGTTTTCTATTTCTTTATTAGCATTTGCATCATATTTTACATTAGAAAATGGGCATGGGTTCATCAAAATACATATCCCCACATAAAAATTTATCACATTGCATTTGCATGGTCAAAATTTAGGTCTCGATTTGTCTTTGAAATGCAACCTTTATGAGCTCACCTTCAAAGAGGAGTAGCTATTGACACATAAATTTTGGCGATCCGATCATTTATTTATTGCATAGAAAATTAAGGATTATTTTTAACCACTAAACAAAAATATTAATATTAAATTACATAGCATTTATTTATTATTGTTCTTATTATTTCGTTTGCATTGGACTGGTGATGGATGGATTTGAATTGATGGTTTTGAGCTTTAATTTAACTAGTTGGACTAAACCCATAGTAAGAAGGAACTTGGCCAAGCCTGTCATTATGTAATAGCTGAAAATTGACTTATGAGGAGAGACGAATTCGAAGATCGGTATATTCCAGAAAAGATCGGTATTATTCTTCCAATATTCGTTCAAAAGCATAGAAAAAATTTGGCCAACGAAAAGAAACAAAAAGAAAAAAATCATATGGTGGTGGATCTTTCATAAATTCATAAATAAAAGAAAAAAGTAGTTGAGTTGGGATTCGATCAGCAAAATTAAGAACATTTGGTTGATGAAATAAAGAAAGAAAATATGCTGATATTCTACGAGGAAGTTGGTGAGGAGGCATTATAAAAACCAGTGTCATCTGCAAAAGAAAGGGAAATCGTGCCAAGGAGATGGCGTGGAAAGAGAGAACAAGAACTGCTTTTCTTCTTGCGAGAAAATATTGGCTGCAGCTCTGAGGCTAGCTCAGCAAAAAATTATGCATTGATTTTGCGACACATGCCGTACATAACCCCACAAGTCAGTCTCTGGGCCCGTTTGATTCGGCTTTTAGGGAATGCATTTACAAAAATGCAAAGGGGTTTTCCGAAATGCAAATAACATTTGGTAAAATTTGCATTAAGAAACAACTTTGGCCAATCTATCTCCTTCCCTCACTCTCTCTCCCTCTTCACGTCTTCCTCTGTTTCCTCCGCCTAACCCCTTTTCTCTTATTATTATTATTATTTTTAAATTCTTTATCTTTTCACTCCGATGGGGACCAGCACAGACGCAACTAGCACCTCCTCACCGCCATCTCAGTCGACCATCTCATTGCCGTCTTAGTCCTCCGTCATCGAGCTTGAGCTCGGCTAGCGAACTTGAGCGTCAGATTTTGGATTTAAGGTTGAGCAAGCCAAGATTTGTGATTGAGCTCAGCTCGACCTCAAATCAAGGTCAGTTCAAGGTCGACAGGGTTGGCTTAGGAAACGGCGAGGTGGAGGCAAAGGCGTGGTTCATCGACGTGTGTAGGACCTCCACCTCCTGGTTGACGCGGGTGCAAACGCAGAGGATGTGCGAGGAGTTGAACAGGAGGTGGCGGCGGTGGAGGTCGGGGAAGAATTAAGCGAAGATGGAGGCATAGATAGAGACAACGTGCCGGAAGCAATGGCAGTGTGTCTGAGGTCGGGCTCAAGGTCAAGGTCGGAGAAGGGAAAAGGGGTTAGGCGGAGGAGAGAGAAAAAGAGGAAGACGTGAGAGAGAGAAGAAAGGGTGCGGGAGGGAGAAGTGGAGACAGAAAATGTCTTGTGAGGCCGTAGACTGAATTTTTGCTGAGCTGGCCTCAGAGATGCAGCCAATATGTTCTGTCTTCTTGCAGGTTCCCGGGGTCTGTGAATGGAGAAGATGACACTTTCATCTCCAAAGAGAGTGTCCAGTGAAAAAGCAAAAAGAGAAGACCCGCGTTCTGTCTGCCACATTCGTGAAAACGGTGCTTGACACTTCAGCTCAGCTCCTTCTGTCGACGGCCGCGACTCACTTCCTGTTGCCGAGTTCCCACCACCGGCTGTGACGCATCCTCGTTGCTACTCTTCATCACAGCAGCAACTCGAGTGCCCTCCGTGCCGCGCTCCTTGCATGCCTTAAATGACGCTCGGCAACACTTAAAAGCCAAGAACCCTGCCGAGTCTGCTATTGCCGAACAGACCACCCGCGACAACAAATCGTGGACCGGGCTGCATCGTGCCTCTAGCTCCCCGCAACACGGCGATGCTGTCCTGATACCTCCCCGCTGAGTCACATGATGCCGGCTAGCGTCCTCTGGCCAGCGAACCCCCATGTCAATCACGCTTGCACTTTTCCTTTTCAGATTCTTGGCAACGTCGGCGAGTCTGGATATTGAGAAGTAAGTGGATGTACATCCTCTCACAACAACTCATTGTACTTGCTTACCCACTCCCTCACAAACCTCACACGGACGCAACTCTCACACACACCCACTTACTCTCTATTTCTCTACACTTCACACCACCTACTCTACCCACTCTCACACACTCACGTACACACTTCACTCACATCACACACTTTACTACACAAGACCCCTATCAACCCTACCTCTCAACTCTCTCGTACAAGACACTCTTCCTCCTATTTATAGGCTGCAAAGTCGGTGGAGTCCTTCAAGCTCTCAACTTGCCGACTTTAAGTAGTCAACAATTGTGGGCTGCATGTTTTCTTTTGACTTTCTTCTGCAGCAACCTGCGACTTCTAGAGGACAAGAGATAAATCTAGAGAGAGGGATATGGAGAACTCTAGGAGAGAGAGAGACGGTGATCTTCAACACTCCCCTCACCAACTACTCTCTCTCGATATAGTAGCCGTGCTGATATTGCTTTTGGACTCTTCAACTGTCTTCCTCCATTCAGCATATTGCGAAGCTTCCTCAGATGTGGATGGCTCTATGGCTCCATCTTTAGTTGCTTCTTTTGCTGTGACTTTCCATTGAGTTTTGTGATCCTTGAATTTTTGCAATGCCAATTCATTCTGCCCTTTAGTCTCCTTTCCCTTCTTCTCACTCAATTTGGTCTTTGTATTCGACATGTCTCCTATAAGAATTTTGAGATTGGAACTCATTTGATCAAGCCTCTCATTTGTAACTTTCATTTCGTGCTTCAACCGATCCAATCCCATCCGAAGCACTTCAATGTAGACCTCTTGATCCTTTTCCTCATAAAATTTCTTCCCCTCGATCTTATTCCACCTATCCTTGCACCATGGGATGTAGGGTGTAGATGGCCTCCTTTTCTCAAAGAAAACTTTCTTTTTCTCCTTCATTTGTTCGTTGTCTCTTCCGATATGATTAATTCGGAACATCATAGTGAGCTTGAGGTCCTGAAGCTTTTGCGGCTTCTTGAACTCACATCGGAACTTTTCTAGCTCCCTTCCTTTTTCCTTGAGCTCTCGATCCTTCTGTCTCAGCATCTCATCCCTTTTCTTCAACATATTCTCCATCTTTGCCTTCTCAACTTTTAGCTTCTTTATCATCTCCTGCATCTCTTGCAGTTTCTTTTCACAATTGCTTGTTGGCGTTGTTAGTTGCTTTTTCGAGTTCTCCCTTGGCTTGCTCTTATTCGGGGTTGTGATAGAACTGTCGAATTATCCAACTCAACTATACAAGCTGTTGCAAGCTCTTCTCGTTCCTTCATTGCAACAGGTGCTTGAAAGTCCCATTCTTCTTCACTTTCAATCTCCTTCTTGCAGGAAGTGACGACATTTCCTTCTTCCTGCCTGTACCAACAGAATCGAGCAATATGTCCTACCTTGCCACAAACGTAGCACCGTTTGCTACGCCTTTTGTTGCTCTTATCTTCGTTGTCGTCGTCATCGCAATCTTGACGAGCTCCCCATTGCTGATAACCCTTCTCTTCTTGTTGCCTTCGCAAATCTCCATGACTTTTCCATGGTTTGCCATCTCTTGCACCTACTCTATTTCTATTCCGGCCCTTGAACCCTCTTTTATTACTGAAGAGGGCACTTTCATCCTCCTTAATTGTGACCTTAGGGATTTGTTTATCTAAGGCCTCTTGATTGTACAATATATTTTCCAACTCAGTTAGAGTTGGCTCATTTGCCCATCCACGGGTGGCCGTAACAATACCGTTATATTCCGGCCTTAACCCGTGAATTATTATTCTTCTCATTCTTGTCTCAGAGATGGCATTCTCAGGATCTAATTTTGAAATTTCTTCGCAAATAGATTTAACTTTAGAAAAGTATTGACTCACCGTCATATTTTGTTGCGAGATTGAGAGGAGCTCGTTCTCTAGGCATTGTAACTTGGCATCGTTTGTCCTCCCAAACAGCGTCGCCAAGTTATCCCAGGCCTCTTTCGGGGTCTTCGCACTCTTTATGTGTTGCAATAATTCATCATCAACAGTCACGGCAAGAACGTAAAGAGCCTTACCTGACTTGACGTTCCACTTTCTTAAATCACTATCATTTGTGGGTGGTGTGGTGTTGTTGCCGCCAACAATATCCCATAAATCTTGTCCAAGCAAATAATACCACATGCGGGTACTCCAATTATT
This sequence comes from Eucalyptus microcorys, assembly GCA_014182515.1. Classification (NCBI taxonomy): domain Eukaryota; kingdom Viridiplantae; phylum Streptophyta; class Magnoliopsida; order Myrtales; family Myrtaceae; genus Eucalyptus; species Eucalyptus microcorys. Next base: position 22,761,281 of record CM024566.1, read on the forward strand.
ATAATTGAAGTCGTTGAGCTTCTCCATGCCGTTCACCAAACTCGAGAAATCCGCCATCGTGACTTGAGTATAATGCCCCGCACTATACTAAGTAAGCTTGGTCCCGGACCAACCGACTTCACAATCCCAGATTGTGCACTGGTAGAACTTCGACGTCCTTCGCTTCTTCGCTCCTTGGCTCGACGATCCCTGACCGCCTTGGTCACTTACAATGGTCCTCGACCACTGTCTTCACTGCCTCCGACAACCTGGCTCTGATACCACTTGTTGAATCTTGCGGAAACGTGGTACAAATATAATTTACAAAATATAACTTTCACTATTACAATATTTTCTCACACCACATACAATACTCAGACAACTCTACACAATTTATCTCACTCACGTGCATACATAGCACACTCTACACAACACCCTCTCAAGACCCCTACACACACCCACACACCCCCTTGGACTCCTTACTGACACACTCTTAGTTGGACACTCAAATGAGGAGCAAGTTGCTCCTATTTATAGGATGGAAAGTTGGTGACTTTCCTAACTTTCTACACTATTCTAGAAGTATTATTATTATTGTTTTATTATAGCCTCACAACTAGATTTCTTTGGAGAAGTCTAGAAGTGGTGCAGCTTTTCTTGATGGGTTTTGCTAGAACATTCTGGAGAAGGGAGAGATCTAGAGAAATCCAGAGAGAGAGAGAAATATGAAGGAGAGATATGGAGAACTCTAGGAGAGAGAGAGGCGGTGATCTTCAACACTGGATTCTTCAATGGGCACAAGAGGGCGTTCACAATACAAGAGTAGTGGTGAAATTTGTCCTGTTTTGCCCAAGCCTTTTTAAAAGGTGAAGTTTGATGTCAAAGTCAAAAGAAGCTTAAGTTCTCGGAATTGCAGAATATTCGGCACGTGAGAAACGCACGAACAGAGGATACCGCACCAGAATATTTTGCCCAGATTTTTGTTGGAGATTTATTTCTTTAAAAAGGTTTTTAGGATAATTGCATGCTTATTTTGGTTATTTTATAATTTGGAATTTAATAAAACACCAAAATATCTTTTTAGAATAAATTGAATTTTCTTCTATAGGATAGTTTGCATGTTTAAATTAGAGTATTTAATTAATTTCGAATTTATTAATGAATAATACAAAAAGAAGAAGAAGAAGAAGAAGAAGAAGTCATGTGCATGTCAAGCCGGCATCATCACTGCCATGTCATTGCCCGCATGTCATCTAATAATTATATGTTGGTTCATGAAATTGCGTGTCTTGTAGAATTAGTTCACCTATTTTTTAGAAATTGTGTGTTTAGGAATTGTTCAAATTAAAGCATGTGACATATTAGAATAGTTACGTTGATTTTTGTCCATCATTTAATTAATGTCGTGTGACATTTAGCTTGCATGATAGGCTGCATGTTGCATGACATTTTAGTTAGACATTTTTGTACGTCATTGCATTGCATTGCACATAGTTTATAGATTTCATTTAAATAAGTGCAAACCAAAAAAAAAAAAAAAAAAACAATTGAGTGACTACGTGTTAATGATAAATCATATTTAGTATTGTTGATGTGAATTCTAAGTTAATATTGTAGATGCTTTCATTGCTATAAGGTGCCTCCTGCAATTTATTTACTACTTTATTGGTTGTTAAATTGGTGATCTGCGCACCCGCATGATTGCCTCACATGTTAAGATGTAATAAAATTGATCCAAGGTGCCTACTAAACATTTTATGAAAATAGAAGAGAAAATGTACCAAAATGGCACTAGAGTAATTTAGTATGATCAAGTCTCCGTACCCAAAATCTTTAGTTCGTAGGAGTAAAATAAGTGTCACATTATTTTACTTAGGTATCTAATTGACTTACCATAAACTAATTGGTGGCGACTCTTAAATAAAAATCATTTGCATGTTAAATAATTTTATCCTAAATCGTGAATTGGTATAGGCTTGGGATAACTTGAGCTAAGTTTAGATCCAACCCGCTTTTGGAGAGGTCGTGACACTCCTCAACACATGTAAATTGAACTTTGGCCTAAAATTAAATTGTAGACATAATAGTAAAGAGACAAATAAGGGTCTTAAAAGATTGAATTCAAGACCTCCTACTTAGCCATAGTTTAGTATTAAATGCCCTAGTATTCTTCACGAATTAGATTCAAATATATATACTAAAGCTAGAATATATAATTCATTTATGCTTAATTTTTTTTTTTTATATCAATGGGGTACTTGTAGAATTGATATATTACTCAAGCAATTATATGTATCATTCTGATAGAACATAAGTGGCGAATTGAACAGAAATGATGACTAATTAACAAGCTTTTTAACCTTACGCTTACTAATTAACAATGCTAAAGAGATCACACACCATAATTATTATCATTCTACCTTCCGTTGAATAAAAGAGAAATAAACTGAAGGAAGAGTGATGATACTCGGTCATCTAGCCAAAACAATCGAAAGGGTTACTCCATTAACAGTTAGGGCTTTGTGACTAGGCACGACACGATCAAGCTTACTCACATCTCTCCACACTGAGAATGCAGGCTGTGATGGTTGGCTGAGTGTGATAGTATCGCCTCCTAAAATATGAACCACGAGAGACATAGTTGGTCGATCCATCGGGTTTTCTTGAACGCACAATAAACCGACATGTATGTATTTCAGTACTTCAACTTCATCACATGATTCATTGATTAATGGATTGATAAGTTCCAATTCTCGACCTCCACACCACAACTTCCATGCCTGTTATTTAGCAAGGAAATTTAACAAGGATAGCTGCATGAAAATCTTCGATTTCATTTTAAACTGGGATGGTGATTAGGAATATACAAATGTGAGAAGGCTTTCACCCTGTTTGAGATGAAAACCATTATTCTTGGACCCGCTTACTATCTCTAGCAAGAGAAATCCAAAACTGGAGACGTCTAATTTTACAGAAAAGAGTCCTTGCATTGCATAAGAAATTACCAATATGTGCAAGCAAGTGAAATATATATTCACAACCCTAAAAAATGGAGGATCAAGTTAAAAATCTTAATTATCTTAAACAAACTCTCAAACTCAATGTGACGAAGAGGAAGTCAAATGGAGTTAGCAGCTAAATCACTCTCTCCTCTCGTAGTGGGCCCTCCCCCGTTTCCGGTTCTAAAGAAGTTGAGAGAAGAGTCCACCTATAGTTATAGTAGTTATAAGCGGGAGAAAAGATCCAAAGAGGTGATTTCATGTGCTGAAGAGTGAACCGACCAACGTGTGTAGATTACGCAGCAATAGGCTGACGTTTATTCGTACGTGATGAAAATTTTAAGAATTGATGTTCAGAAAGGGATATCAGTAACTATAACAAAAATGAATCACATGACGCGATATGTGAAGGTGTGCTCCGGGTGTGCACTCGGATGTGTCCCACTTGAGCACTCAAGATTTGCTCAAGATCATCTACCTCTAACACTAAGATAAGAAATATGTGAAAGAATTCTTTAGTTTCTATATATTTCGTATATATACAGAAGAGAACATAAGCCAGCTTTACGTGATGAATATAGAAAGTAGGATAATATAAATATATTACAATGGAGATATATACACAGTCCTAAAAGACAAAATATACCATAATTATCTCTAACAGCATTTCCATTGTATAAAACTTGATCACCTAGCCGCAACAACCGAAAGGGTTACTCCATTAACAGTTGAGGCACGATCAAGTTTTTCCGCATCTCTCCCAACGGAGAATGCAGGCTGCGATGGTGGGCTGAGTGTGATAGTATCGCCAGCTAAAATATGAACCACGAGTGACATAGTCAGTCGATCCGCCGGGTCTTCTTGGACGCACAATAGACCGATGTGTATGCATTTCAGCACTTCAACTTCATCACATGACTCATTGATTAATGGATCGATAAGTTCCAACGCTCGACCTTCGGACCACAACTTCCATGCCTGTTATTTAGCAAGGAAATTTAACAAGCATAGCTGCACGAACATCTTCGATTTCAAAATAAACTGGGATGGTGATAAGGAACATACAAATGTGAGAAGGCTTTCACCCTTTACTTGGAGATGAAAATCATTATTCTTGCGCCCGCTTACCATCTCTAGCAAGAGAACTCCAAAACTGAAGACGTCTGATTTTACAGAAAAGAGTCCTTGCATTGCATACTCTGGTGCCATGTATCCACTAACCAGAATTATGTAATGAAGAGCAATTAGTTGGAAGTAAGAAACAGAGAAAAGTAAAACTTCTGTATGGAACTTCTGAAATATGAATGTGCTCTATCTGGTGTTGTTGAGCAGATAATCAGAGTCCTTTGTTGGCCTACTGAATCAGTCAAAACATGTAAAGGACGTAGAAAGATATTGAGGCACTCACTAGGTTCCAACGACCCTGTTCGTGTTTGCCTTGTCTTGATTTACACTGAAGATCCTTGCCATTCCGAAATCAGATATCTTTGGATTCATCTCGCCATCTAGCAAAATATTGCTAGCCTTCAGATCCCTGTGGATAATTCTCAGGCGAGAATCCTCATGCAGATAGAGAAGTCCCCGAGCTATTCCACAGGTGATGTTCATGCGCAGCTTCCAATCTAGATATCGCCCTATATTCGAATCTGTCAAAGATGAGAGACTCAGATGAAACTTAACTTTATAAAACTAAAATTAACTAGCTCAAAAATTCATTGCATCTGCTAAAGCTCAAACCAAAAAGGAAGGCATCCAGGCTTTTGTTGGGCATGTATTCATATATCAAGAGTTTTTCATGTTCTTCCAAACAGCATCCCAATAATCGGACGAGGTTCCTGTGTTGTAGTCTGGCAATCAAGATGACTTCATTCTTCAACTCGATGAGTCCTTGGTCTGAGGTTCTTGAAAGCCTCTTAACTGCAATTTCTTTTCCATCTGCCAATGTGCCCTGAAACAGGGTAGTAAGTGGTGAGATCCCCATCTGAGAATTACTGATGATAACCAAAATTCGATTCAGTTCATGCTATGGACAATGACTCCGCATTAGAAAATTTTCCTAGTCTCCACATAAGTTGGCGTTGAGTCACTAAATTGCTTACCTTGTACACAGGGCCAAACCCGCCTTCCCCAAGTTTACATTCATTGGAGAAGTTTCCTGTGGCTGTGCGTATGATGTCTAATTGCATCAGAGAGAATTGTTGAGAAGCCACTGGCTTTTCTCCACGAGAGTTTTCCTTCGAAAACTCTTCTCCAATTTCTTGTCTCAGATGAAGTAACAGAACCTTTTGGTTGTTTTCCTTCTCTGAGAGTCCGAGAGTTTACTCTTGTCAGGTAAAGGTTAGAAGATGGCCATTACAATGGCAAGCAAGATGAATTCACTTATACCTTTCTTCAATCTCTTTGTCCTCCTCAAAAAAATACACGAACCCACGATAACTATTAGTAACCCCGATCCAATTACTGAGCTAACTATTGCAATCCATGGATTTTGTTTTACCCCTGTCAAGAAAGAGAAATTCCTTGGATCTAAACATACCACAAATCTGCAGAATTTTTTTTTCCTTACTAAGTGTAAATAGTACCAAGAACTCGTTGAAATCAAGAGAATATGATCATAGTTTAGATCGTAAAAGCAAGTCAAGTGCAATATGATACATAAAACAAATCATATTGAGAATTAGAAGCAATGGAATGATACCATTATACGCTTACCTCTAGTTTCCCCATCAAAACGATACAGTTCGTACTGTACATTACAACTTGGCTGAAGAACTCTGGCACCTCCCCTTTGATAATTAAGAACGGTTGGAAACTTTTCGATAGCAGAAAGCAAGCAACTCTTACAAGCTGATTTTGATATATCAGGGGTGCACTGTGCAAGCCCGTGCAGGGTCACTGAACTTGAGACACTAACGTTTAAGGTTTCGTATAAGCTTTCTGACAAGATCACCAAGTCCGTCACATTCCTCCACAAATCCGTCACTTCTGCCACAAAGTCCTTCTCATTATCAAAAGTTTGCTCCATAGTCCTGTTGAAGGTAACTGAATTGTCCGCAGGGTCGACAATGAAAAGAAACGGCGTTGTCTCCATGATAGAGAAGAACAATCTGTAAGAGTAGCGCAAGAGACACTCATCATACCATATGATTGCCTCTTTCTGTCCTGGACATCTTTCTATGATCGTCCTGCCAGCTGAACGGATGCAAGACTGACAGAGATTGGCAGCAACATCCCCTCTAAAGAGAAATAGTAAAGTTGCATGAGTAGTCACTTAAATCTGGATAGTAATTTTTCAGTTGGCATTGGATCACCGTATTTTGTAGAGGTTTCAATTAAGACCAATATATCAGGTCCATTATAAACCCTAGATCCAGGTGATCCGATTCCAAAGATTATAATGATTTATTTGGTAAGGTATTACTCAAGAGTTGAAATTTTTGGCATCTTTCGCATGTGATTTACCTGCAGAGGAAGAGACCATAAACTTTGTCCGGATCTTCACCTTCCGTTGTGTTGTAGAAACCGCGAATGGGTCCTTTGCTGTAATCAGCGGAGTCGCCCTTGGAGAGGAGGCTACTGAGGTTGTCCTGAAACTTGCTAGGAGCAGCATAGTCGCCCCTATCTGCGCACTTTTCTTGAAGATATGTCTGTGCACCGACAGAAGTGCCTGGGATGAAGAGGATCAGGCATGAAATCCAGAAAGCAAAGGAAATATTTCTTGGTACATCGATAATCTTTTTTGCTTGAACTTGGAAAGAACGCAAGTACAGTAAGAGTAATTCAAAGCCGGCCATGGACTTTCTTTCAACTCAAGAGGAGTACGATAATAAGCAACTTCTGGAGGCCGAGGCAAAGAAATTGATTAAGAACCAGGTTTGCAGCAGCCCTCCCGGATGCCCGGGTTGGGAAAGACGAATTAGTCCAATTTCCACGTTCCTTCGTCAACGGGGGCGATCCAATTGGCTTCTTTTTTCCATAAGAGATGAGGGTGACCGTTCCTGGCTTGCCTGCCAGAGGAAAAATCGGGTGGACCCAAAAAGACCCCATAAAGACCGGCACTAAAATAAATCAACACAAAGTTTTTGTCCTCACAATGGATAAAAATCAACCTAAGATTCAAACCGAAAAGACCCGACAAAGACTCGGCAATGGTTATGAATCACATGTTCCTCCTCTCCTCGTTCAAGCCTGGTTCGAATCAACACGTGCATACTCTCTCAGAATCATCCAGAAGCATAGAAATTTTTCAATGTGTGGGAGCCGAGGACTATCATTAGATGAGACTTGCTTGGGATTTTGGTAGAAAAAACAAATAGGATACTCCAATGAAACTCTAGTGTTTGTTGACGAAGACACGGGACTAAGAACTCAGCACTATTTTGAAATGTTGATTTTTTGCTCTTCAAAATCTGACAGTCCTTTTATAAGTGGACAGCTCTTGATGTCTTTTCGAATCTCTTCTAAATGTATTTTTCTATGTTCTGAATGAGTAACCCTTACTAAAATACGTTTCAAGTTTGAACCCAAAGTTAAATTGGATTTTAGAATTTAAAATAATAATATAAGAATCCACAACCAAGTTTCGGATGTTAGCTTTCCTAGTGTATGTTGAGGTCTTTAGCCGCTGAGTTTGGAAAGTGGACTTTTGGTCAAGACGAGCTACTTCTGGGCTAATTAAATGAAAGGGCACTACAAGACAAAGAAGGGGCCCACAATTTGAGATATATTTATATACATGTACATGTGAGCTAAGTCTTTTATCAGAAAGGAAAAGTAAACAAGCAAGGGTTTGCTTTTCTCCTCCCTTACCTGCAGTAACCATGTGAATATATATGATAGAGAAGAACGATCTGTAGGAGTAGCGCAAGAGATTCTCGTCGTACCATATGATTGCCTCTTTCTGTCCTGGACATCTTTCTATGATCGTGCTGCCAGCTGAATGGATGCAAGACTGACAGAGATTGGCAGCAACATCCCCTCTAAAGAGAAATAGTAAAGTTGCATGAGTAGTAACTTAAATCTGGATAGTAATTTTTCAGTTGGCATTGGATCACCGTATTTTTTAGAGGTTTCAATTAAGACCAATATATCAGGTCCATTATAAATCCTAATTCCAAATAGACCCATTAAATGGGAGGGTCGGGTCGAGTTTGGGTCGAGTCATAAATGGTCCGACCCAAATCGACCCATTTAATCCATTTATGATCCATTTATTGTAGTGCAAAATTTTTTACCTATACCTGACCTGACCTATACTCGATCCATACTCAACCCATTTAACGAAACCTAAGAAACCAAAAAATAATTTTGCTAAAATGGTTTTATACAACACAAATTTAATGGACAATTTTTATAATTTTTAAAATAATTATTTAAAAAATTGAATTTTAATTATTTTATTTTCTAATAATATAATTTTTAATTTTCTTTTTCTTTTTCTCTTTTCTTTTTTGTTTTTTCTTCTTCTTCTTCTTTGGCCGGTCTGTCACCACGATGACAATGCTGGCGGCAACCTGGCCACAAGTGAGCCTCAAGCTCGCCCAACTCGCCGACGCTAGCGATGTGACATCCTAATTTTTAGGCTCTGATTTCAATTGGTTAAATTGGGATGTAAGTGGGCTACATTGGTAAAGAAAAGTATCAATTTGATCGATGAGGCATTGAATGAAATTATGGGAGCCAATTTGATTTAATTCAAGAGGAATTAAGGCCCAATTGGAAAGAAAACCTAGCAAAATTCTTATGCCACACTTACTCCCACATTTTGGCCTACCTTAAAGCTTCTAGAAGGGGCATTGTTGGCAAGGAAAAGTGAGTGGAAGACAGCTGGATTGGTGGGGCCAAAGAGAGAGAGAGAGAGAGAGGAACTCCTCCGTCGAGCGACCCCATCTTCTTCCCCTTTCTTTGGATTTCTTCTTCAGCAACAACCGAAGACCAGCGAAGCAGAAGCAGCTGCCGTCGCCGCCTCTCACCGCCATCGTCGCACGCCCGCAAGCCACCGGAGCTGCTCGCGCGCACCCGAGCCCACCGTCGTGCTGCCGTCCGCGTGCCTCCGCCCCCTCTCCTCCCTCTGGTTCAAACAGAACCGACCAGCAGAAGCAAAAGCAACGTCCAGCGTCGCCGGAAGGAGCCGCGACCAGCTGCTTGGACGCCGCCGCACCGGAGCTGCCGCACCGTCGCCCACGCGACGCCGTGCGTTCCGCCGCCTCACGCTCGCGCCTGCCGTCCCCACCGTGCGACCCCAGCCCTTGTTTTGCCTCGGTTTAGTCTTGTTCGGCCACCTCAGGCCACCGCCCGACCACCTCCAACCACCGTCGGCCTAGCTGGAGCTCCGCCTTGCCTTCCGCCACCCTTGGCCGCTTCAACCGACGCCGGAACCGCCTCAACTAGCAGCGCACAGAGAAGGCAGAAAATGGATATGACAGTGGGGTTTAAGCCCGTTTTGGTCGCCTTCCTGAGACCGGATGCTTGGCCCGCTTTGAGGAAAGTCGATCCTCGCGTTGATGTCGTCGTTTTGAGTGAGTTTTACTCACTAATGCCTTCTTAGTTTGCTAATTACACTTAAATGTTGATTAATGTTAGTTAAGTGTAATTAGGTCGTTATATTAGAATGGATTAGCGATTATTAGTTAATTGCATTGCATATTAGTTAGGTGGTTAGTGTACTTAGATAGAGAATTGCCTATAGTATTTATTGGATGCTTCGTGGGGTTTTTCCGACCCTTATCGGGTATTAATTAGGCAATTCGGGCCTAAAAGGTATTTTTAAGAATTAAATATTAATTTTCGAAATTAACTATTTAATTATTTAATTTTCCAAAAATTCAACTGGGATGGCCAGTGACCGAGATTTTATTTTGATGATCGTGGCGCGATCCGTTTATTTAATCGAAACTTTATATTGTCTTAAATTGAATTTAATGTATTTATTTATTTAATTTTCGAAATTAATTATTTAATTATTTATTTTCCGGAAATTCAACCATGATGGCCGGTGACTAGAATTTCGTGCTGATTGTCGTGGCGCAGTCCGTTTATTTATTTGAGCTCTACATTGCATGGAATTAAATTAATTGTGATATTTTGGGATTTATTCCTAAATTGAATAAGGTTGGTTATTAATTGAAAAATAACCAAGGCATCGGTTATTAATGCCAAAAATAATTGAGGGGACTACAGAAAATGTGGGAGTTATGGAAAGGAAAATATTATATTTTGGCTAAGGTCAACCGTGTGCCCACGCACGATGTTTTATCGAGGATGATAAAAGATGAGAAGAAATGCTGTGTGACGTGGCTCGGCGATTATTACATCGCTTTGGCATGTAGGATGCCTTAGAGAATGTACGTAAATTGTTGAATATTGATCAAGCCCGTGTGGCGATAGTTGATCGAGCCCGTGTGGTGATAGTTGATCGAGCCTGTGTGGCGATAGTTGATCGAGCCTGTGTGGCGATAATTGATCAAGCCTGTGTGGCGATAATTGATCATGCATGTGTGGCGTAGAACATGTCTGTGTGGCATAGATCGTGCCTGCGTGGCCGTATTTCTGTGTGTCGAGTATCGTGCCCGTGTGGCTGAAGGTAATTAGAATGCCTAAGAGCATGCACATAAAGTGTTTATTGTACGTCACCTTGGCGAAGTTGACGCCCGAGAGCATTGATATAGCTTTGTGACTGAGTGTACTATTGGAGGTTATGTGGGATGGAATGAATGACCTAGAAATGGTCCGACTGACATGTAATCGACTAGATCGATTGAGTATTGCTTTGATCTGGTGTTGTGAATTGATTGATTGAATGGGAATGATCGTGAGTGGTCTTGTTGGCGTGTGATCGACTAAGTCGATTTGATCGATGCTTCGATCCGTGAATGTGATTGTTTGGGTGCCTATTTGATATGTGCTAATATGCATGTGGAATCTAAGGCTAAGGTAAGCCATCTGACTCATATTGTGCATAGGCAACCCTAAGGTGTATTAGTTTACTAATCGGGTCTTAGTGTGGTAGAACTTGCTGAGACATAATCTCATTCCGGTTTGGGGAAAACATTTCAGGACCCTGGTGGAGAACCTGAGGAGAAAGAACTCGAAGAGGAGTATCTGAAGGAGAAACTCGAGGATGATCCAGAGTAGGATCTTGATGACTTTTGCTATAGAATCAATTTGAGTAGAAACCAATCGTTTTAGTATGGTTTGTATATGAACATAAGGGTGTTGGTTTTCAGGTTCAATTTCCTCGTCCTACTTGTATATCCCATTGCTTTATTGTCTGGGGATTTTTATAAATGCTTCCGCATGTGCTATTAGCAAGGAAAGGGTCGGCGATATGTAATCCTGGGATATCGCATTTTAAAATCGACCAAAGGTAAGGGATGTGCGCGTGCCTGTGGATCGGGGCGTGACAGCCCATTTTTGTGGTATCAGAGCAATGGTTAAGTATTGGAGTGATAAGGAGCGATGACATTTGGGATAGTAGTAGGAAAGGCCTTTAAATTCATGACTGATGCATGTCTGTGATAGCTGATTTGTAGCTTGTTTGTGGATCACTCGAATTCTAATGTGGCTCTACGTTGCATGGAATTAAATTAATTGTGATATTTTGGGATTTATTCCTAAATTGAATAAGGTTGGTTATTAATGCCAAAAATAATTGAGGGGACTACAGAAAATGTGGGAGTTATGGAAAGGAAAATATTATATTTTGGCTAAGGCCAACCGTGTGCCCACGCACGATATTTTATCGAGGATGATAAAAGATGAGAAGAAATGCTGTGTGATGTGGCTCGGCGATTATTACATTGCTTTGGCATATAGGATGCCTTAGAGAATGTACGTAAATTGTTGAATATTGATCATGCCTGTGTGGCGATAGTTGATCAAGCCTGTGTGGCGTAGAACATGTCTGTATGGCGTAGATCGTGCCTGCGTGGCGTAGAACATGTCTGTATGGCGTACATCGTGCCTGCGTGGCCATATTTCTGTGTGTCGAGTATCGTGCCTGTGTGGCTGAAGGTAATTAGAATGCCTAAGAGCATGCACATAAAGTGTTTATTGTACATCACCTTGGCGAAGTTGACGCCCGAGAGCATTGATATGGCTTTGTGACTGAGTGTACTATTGGAGGTTATATGGGATGGAATGAATGACCTAAAAATGGTCCGACTGACATGTAATCGACTAGATCGATTGAGTATTGCTTTGATCTGGTGTTGTGAATTGATTGATTGAATGGGAATGACCGTGAGTGGTCTTGTTGGCGTGTGATCGACTAGGTCGATTTGATCGATGCTTCGATCAGTGATGTGATTGTTTGGGTAACTATTTGATATGTGCTAATATGCAGGTGGAATCTGAGGTTAAGGTAAGCCATCTGACTCATGTTGTGCATAGGCAACCCTAAGGTGTATTCGTTTACTAATCGGGTCTTAGTGTGGTAGAACTTGCTGAGACATAGTCTCATCCCGGTTTGGGGAAAACATTTCAGGACCCTGGTGGAGAACCTGAGGAGAAAGAACTCGAAGAGGAGTATCTGAAGGAGAAACCGAGGATGATCCAGAGTAGGATCCTGATGACTTTTGCTATAGAATCAATTTGAGTAGAAACCAATCGTTTTAGTATGGCTTGTATATGAACATAAGGGTGTTGGTTTTCAGGTTCAATTTCCTAGTCCTACTTGTATATCCCATTGCTTTATTGTCTGGGGATTTTTATAAATGCTTCCGCATGTGCTATTAGCAAGGAAAGGGTCGGCGATATGTAATCCTGGAATATCGCATTTTAAAATCGACCAAAGGTAAGGGATGTGCGCGTGCCTGTGGATTGGGGCGTAGTGATTGATATATAATGAAATTCGTTGTTACTCTTCCCGTGAACACAGGCCACTATGACCGAACCATGTAAATCTAATGTCCAATTTATTTTCTTATTTTGTCTATTTTATTATTTAATTACTTGTTTTTGCAACAATTGGTATCAGAGCTATATCCTTATATTACTATTTTATCATTCGATTGCTTGCCTACACAACAATCGGTATCAGAGTTAGGTTTGGCTAAGTTGAAACGAATCGATGGCGACAAAAGAAGGAAAAGTGAGAATTGAATAATTTGATGGGAAGAATTTTGGTTTTCGAAAGATGCAGTTGACGATCATCCATATGAAAGGAAACTGTACTTACCCCTATCTAGGGAGAAACCAAAGACGATGAACCAAGTTGATTGGGAATTGATGAATAGATGAGCTTTGGGTGTTATTCGACTAACATTGGCTCATAACATCGCATTTAACATTGTGAAAGAGAAAACCACTGTGGGTTTGATGAAAGCCCTTTCAAGTATGCACAAAAAGCCCTCTATGATGAATAAGGTCATGCAACATCTATTTAATTTAAAGATGAGCGAAGGTGTGTCAATTGTTGATCATATCAATGGATTCAATGTGGTCGTTAGTAAATTGAGTTTTGTTGAGATTAACTTTAATAATGAGGTATGTGCTTTGTTTCTATTGTCCTCATTATTTGACAGTTGCAATACGACCGTTACTGCTATTAGTAATTCCATTGGGTCAACAAGCTTGACATTTGATAGGGTTTGAGATTATATTATGAGTGAAGACGTTCGTAGAAGAGAATTTGATGAACATGTATTTGCTGCTTTAATAGGTGAAAATAGAGGAAAAACTAGTATACGTGTTAATAAGAGTAATATAAACATGAACAAACGTAGTCAGTCTAGGATTGGTTGTGACATCTTGAATTTTTTAGTTCTGCTTTCAATTAAATTAATCGGGCATTTTATCGATGCGCCTATAATGCTATTTTGAGAGCTAATCACTCATGAGATAACTAGACTATCTGGGAGAAGTCATAAAGGAATTTTAACGCATTAGACTTGAGAATTTGACCAGGACTCGACTACTCGACCATGCTCATCTATAGAGATCATTACGGCACGGTTAAAAGTCGATTAGAGATTAGAGATAGGTCGATTTGATAAGATGTGTGGCTAAATGTGGGTGATTCCACTAAATTACAAAATTCTCATCGACTGGCACTAGATTGATTTTTCTGTCATTTTGGTACCCTGTGTCCGTAATCAAAACTTCGAGATTTTCACGACAACCGAGGGTCGCTAATGTGTCGAAGAGGTTCATTGTGGCTCGAAGAAAATTGACCACGGGTTATTTGCACTAAAAATTTCTAAAAGCTACCTAGTAACCTAGGTCACGCTAAAATCGCGCCAAATCGAAATTAACCGCAAATTTGAATCCGATTTTAGAATTGAAAGTTCTATCATGTCACGAGTCATTTTAGGAATGTCGACTCAGTCTCCGGAGATTTTTCTGCCAACCGAGATTTTGGCGGAAAAAATCGAGATAGGGCCGTTTTCAATCGAAAAATGCAGAGGACCTTTTTTTATCGCCCAATTGGGATGCAAGTGGGTTCAATTGGTGAGGAAAAATGTCAATTTGATTTAAGACTCGATAATTGAATTTTTAGGAACCGATTTGAATTGTTTCGAAGAGAATTGAACCACTTGCCCATAACAATTAGACCACTTCAAGCTTCTAAAAGAAGCAATTGGTGGCTGGAAAATAGCTATGGAGGCCAGCTAGTGGTGGGGACCAAAGGAAGGGGACAAAGAGATGAGAGAGAGAGGCATGGTGGCCCCCCTTGCAGCAAACCGGTTCCTCCGTCTCTTTCTTCCCCATTCCTATCGACCAAGCCCTCCATTGCAGCCCTTAAAGACTCCTAGCAAACCCAGAAACCGGCCAAGCTCACCTCCTCCATCGTCGAAGTCCGTCCGACTGCCCGGAGCCCCACCATGACGCCGTCTCGCCTTGCTTGCCAGTTGCGCCGAACCCACGCCTTCCAGGCCGCCGTTTTGCTTCCACTGTGACCCCAGGAAACCCCTAGGGCTGCTCAAGCTAGTCCCACCACCGCTAGAGCTGCCTGGCCGCCCGCCTGCCGCCGTGAAGCCTCGTTGAACACCCTACAATCTCCGCCGGCCCTTGCTCGCTCAACTAGCCACCGGTCCAGCTCCTTTCGGCCCAGATCAGTGACCAAAGTTAGTAGGTCTCTCAACCTCTATTGGGCCCATTTTCAAGCCTTTCCAAGCCCCGAAAGGCAGTCCCGCTTTGGAGTTTCTTGAGCCCCTCCGCATCTCTGTCGTTTTGATCGAAACGGATCATTAAACATGTGAGTTTAACTCACTAATCCCTGCTTAGTAAGTTAATGACGTTTAATGATTGATTAATTTAGATTAAGTATGGATTAGGTGGATAGTTAGAATAGATTAGCAATTTAATCGTTCAATATTGCATGTTAGGTGATTAGAATAATGTAATTAGAGCCTAGACAAGCTCTAGTATTTATCTTGAGTGGTTCGGAAATTTTCTAGGCTCGTCTCGACTTTTAATTAGGCTTTACGGGCCTAAGTCCTATTTATTTACACTTAATAATTAATTTCCATAATTATTAATTATTAAGTTATTTTCTAGAAATTAGACCAAGATAATCGGTGATTGGAATTTTATGCTGATTGTAATGGTGTGATTTGTTTATTTAATTGACTGTTATTTGGTGCTGATTGAGTGTAATTTGTGATTTTGTGTATTTATCCCAAAGTTAATTAATTTCAGTAATTAATCAGAAAATCATCGGGCGTCGGTTTACAGTGCCAAAAATGAATTTGTGGACTATTGAAATTAGTGGGATTTTCAAAAGTAAAGATATTATATTTTTTGCTAAGGCCGACCGTGTAGCCACACACGATTATTTTTATCAGTTATTTTTAAAACGGAAAAACAGGCCAAGATATTATGTGAATTGAGGGATTTAATTGTGAAGTGCAATGTTGTTGGCTGTGGGTGAATAACCATGTGATGTTATGAGTTAGATCAAGAAAATCGCCAAAGTATGTTGTGCCTATGGGCCGTAATTAACCGCCAAAGTATGGCTATGCCTATTGGGCTGTAATTTACCACCGAATTTGGAACAAGCTGTGCCCATTAGGCCGTAATTCACCGCTGAACATTTAGTAAGCCGTGCCCGTTAGGTTGTAATTAATAGTTGGATTGAGTAATTAAATTGACCATGTAAGGTCTCGATGACATGGAATCGACTGAGTCGATTGATCGATAATTCGATCTGAATGGATGAATTGATTTGTGAAGTGATTGATTAGATGGTTATTTGAACTGTATCGACTTGCAGGAAGGAATCGATATCAAGGTGAGTCCTCTGACTCGTGTTTGTGCCTAGGCAGCCCTTAGAGTGTATTTCCTTCCTAGTAAGGTTTTAGGGGGTTGAACTTGCTGAGACATCGTCTCACCCCGTAATGGGATAACATTTCAGGTCCATAGATGGCAGCTCCTCCCGACCATTTTGGACAATCAAAGAAGATCACAAAACAGAAGTACTATATTCCGATTCATGGGTACCCTAATGGGTTAGAGTACAAACTGGTGAAGTCTATGATCTTGGTGGATGCGGGTCTACCCAAAAAGGTGCCCCACCAATACAGATCATGGTATCGTTAGGATCGTAACGGATTGAGAGAGGGTCCCATACCGGAATCCGAGATACCTCTGTATGTGATGGAGGTTACTTTTGGAAAAGGCACGGCAGACCCTCCAAGTGGTTCGGTGGTAGATCCGGTGAACTCTGACCTTGAAGATCTAGGATCTCCTGTGTATTCAACAATGGGCTCCAGTTGGAGTGTGGAGGGAGATGACGAGGAGGATGAGGACGCATAGTTATTTGAAACCCCCATGTTTTGTAGACGTTATAAATAGACCAGCTTGTATTATATATGACACGGTTTGCTATGTATATATATAAGTGTGGTTGTGTTTTCAATTCAAAAATTTATGGCTCTGCTTTTTTAGCACATTGTATTATTGTCTAGGGATTATTTATTTGATTTCGCATGTGCATTTAAATGAATGGGTCAGCAATGCGTCCTGGGACATTGCTATTTAATCGACCAATGAGGGATGGGCACGCATTCGAGGATCGGGGCATGACATCCCCGTTTAATGGTATCAGAGCGAAGGTTTAAAATTGGAGTGATAAGGTACGATGGTTTATGAGATAGTAGTAGGAATGGCATTTAATTTCATACTGGTGAATGTTTGTGATAATTGATTTGTAGAATTGTTTGTTGTGTGGATCACTCAGTTTCTAATTCTATATAGAATTAGGAACAGGTTTTGTAGGCAAACTACATTGTGAATCATCAGGAGCAGAGGACTCATAGTAAGAGAACCGTCAGACCTGCAACTCGGGGTAGAACACCGACAAGGGTCGGTACCCGAGGAGGCCGAGGTAAAGTGCCAGCACAGGCTAGTGCTCGTGGAGTAGTACCACCTCCCATTGGTGCTGGGGTAGTAGCTCATGGTGATCCGAGATTTATCGGGATCACGCAGGTCCTGGATGCGATGAGAGAGATGATGGGGCAGCAGGCTTAGAACCAAGCTGCCGCCTTTACCATCGCCGTTGCAGCCGCCGCTACTGCTGCTGCCAATGCTGTTGTTGTTGCCGCAGCCGCAGCCGTCGCCGCATTTGTCGCCGCACCTACCAAAGTTCCAGCTAGGAACATAGTGGTGGATAGGGAGAGGCCGATCCACAAGTTGGTGGAGCAATTCCTGAAGCTGAACCCGTCGAGGTTTATGGGTACCGGAGATCTAGAGACAGTATCTCTTTGGATTCAAGATTTGGATAAGGCGTTTGCACTTTTGAGGTGTAATGAGGAAGAGAAAGTAGTCCTGGCAGTGTATCAACTGCAAGGTAACGCCAACACCTGGTGGAGAGCCGCCAGAGAGACAGTATTTCCGGAAGGAGTAATTCTGGTGTGGGACGCATTCCTCAGAGCGTTCAATGATAAGTACTTCTCGGGAAGCGCCCGAAAATAGAAAATTGGAAGAATTCCAGCGTCTCCGCCAAGGAACAATGATTATTGACCAGTACGAGGTCAAATTTGCAGAGCTTTCTTAGTATGCTTCGAGATTGATCGAAGATCCAGAGGAAAAAGCTCAAAGGTTTAGGGTTGGTCTTCGGCTAGAGCGGAAGCAACCGCTGGTGCCGTTGGACCTAAAGGATTATCGTGAAGTCTACCGTCGAGCCTAGTTGCTAAAGAAAAGTCTGAACGAGCAAGTCGCCTCGGCTGGATCGAGGTTTAGTTCGCACAAAGAAGGAATCCGACATGGGAAGAGACCCATGATCGGAGGAAGATTTCAAGTTCCGCCCAACAGGAAGGGTGGAATTGGCAGGGTAGGACCTAGCTAGAATGGCGTGTGTTGCTTGTGTGGAAGGCAACACGGATTAGCCCCATGCCAATCTAGACCGAGTACTTGTTTTGGGTGTGGCCAACCGGGTCACATAGTCAGGAACTGTCCCTAGAAGACAGGGAAGACCGCAACAGTTGCCACCGCCGCCACCATTGTGACAGATCCGAGGGTATGCACCATAGAACGCACCGCAGGGAGGACAGCTCAGACCCCCAGTTCAAGGAACAGTTTATGCCATCACCCGAGGTCAGGCAGAGGATGCGTCTGATGTTATTACAGGTTTGGTTTCGTTGAACGACCATCCTACTTATGCTTTATTCGACCCCGGCACAACTCATTCTTTTATTGCTGAGCAATATGTTAAGCTAATAGGATTAAGTCCAGAATTATTGGAGTCAGTGGTTAGCATATCTACACCATTGAAGGATAAGGTGTTAGCTACTTTGGGGTATTCTGGTTGCAAGTTAGCAATTGGTGAGTGAGAGGGGAAAATAAACTTATTAGTCCTAGCCATGTATGACTTTGATTTAATAATTGGCATGGACTGGCTCACCAAGCAATGAGCTAAGATGGACTGTTATCGTGAAGCGATTTAGTTTGACCCATTAGATGGTGAAAGTTTCGAGTTTGTCAGGAATCAATGAGGACCCTCGATTACCTTAATCTCGTCGTTTGAGGCAATCCGTTTGTTAGACGGGGGTTATCAAGGTTACCTGGCGACTGTCGTGGATACGACAATTGAGGAGCTAAAGATTGAAGATATCGTAGTGGTGCAAGAATTTCTAGATATATTTTCGAAGGAATTGCCAAGATTACCGCTAGAGAGAGAAATCGAGTTCGTGATCGAGCTAGCACTCGGGACAAAGCCAATCTCTAAGGCTCCTTACCAAATGGCGTTATCTAAGCTGAAAGAACTGAAGGTGCAGATGCAGGAATTGTTGGATAAGGGATTCATACGTCCCAATGCATCATCTTGGGGAGAATCGGTGCTATTCGTAAAGAAGAAAGATGGTTCGTTGCGTCTGTGCATCGACTATCGTCAACTCAATCAGGTGATGATCAAGAACAAGTATCCACTACCAAGGATCGTTAACTTGTTTGATTAGTTGCAAGGAGCGTCGATATTTTCTAAAATCGACTTGAGGACAGGATATCATCAGTTGAGGATCAGGAAGGAGGACATTCCAAATTCATCATTTCATACTCGATATGGTCATTATGAATTCATTGTAATGCCATTCGGTTTGACGAACGCTCCAGCTGCTTTTATGGATTTGATGAACCGAGTCTTCAAGGAATATTTGGATTAGTTCGTGATCGTGTTCATTGATGATATTCTGGTGTATTCGAGAAGTGATTAGGAGCATGAAAGTTATCTAAGAATGGAACTGTAGACTCTAAGAGTTCATTAGTTGTACACCAAGTTCAGCAAGTGCGAGTTCTGGTTGACTCGTGTTGCTTTCCTAGGTCACATGATTTTAGGTGAAGGAATCTCTATGGACCCGAGCCAGATTGAAGTAGTAATCAACAGGCCAAGACCAAATATAATGACAGAGATCAGAAGTTTTCTGGGATTGGCAGGTTATTACTGAAGGTTCGTGGAAGGGTTCTCATCATTAACGTCGCCTTTGACTAGACTCCTGAAGAAAGAAGATAAGTTTGTCTAGACAAACAAGTGCAAGTGTAGTTTTCAAGAGCTTAAGCAGAAGCAGACTACCGCACCTGTGCTAACCATTTCCATCTGGTCCTGGAGAATACGAGATCTACAGTGATGCGTCGTTCAGAGGACTGGGTTGCGTGTTGATGCAACATGGTAGGGTTGTTGCATACGCCTCCCGTCAGTTGAGACCTTATGAGCTAAATTACCCGACGCATGACTTAGAGCTCGCATCAATCATTTTTGCTTTGAAGATTTGGAGACATTATTTGTGTGGAGAAAGATTCTAGATCTTCACTGATCATCAAAATCTCAAGTATCTATTCTCTCAAAAGGAGTTGAACATGAGACAGCGACGATGGATGGAACTGCTAAAGGACTACGACTGTGATATCTTATATCACCCAGGAAAGGCGAATAAGGTCGCCGACGCTTTGAGTTGGAAGTCTTTAGTTGCTCATATGCTAGTCAAGGAATGGAATTTAATCGAGAGAGTTCGAGATTCGGTGTTCAAGTTTGAGGTAGGCCACCTTTCGAATCTTATGGCTACCCTCAAAATTGAGTCAGATGTTCAAATCAGGATCAAACTACTTCAACCAACAGACCCCAATGTTCAGAAGATTTTGCAAAGGATACTGATAAAAGAAAGGCTGACTTTCAGATTTTTGAAGATGGAACATTGAGGTTCCGAGGACGATTGGTTGTACTTAACAATGTAGAACTTAGAGATGATATTTTATCAGGAGCTCATCGTAATAGTTACAGCATTCATCTTGGTAGTACAAAGATATATCAAAATCTGCGTCAACACTATTGGTGGTCTGGTATGAAGGCGAACATCACCAAGTATGTCGCCAAGTGTTTGATGTGTCAGCAAGTGAAGGCTCAGCATTGTAAGTCATGAGGACTTCTGCAACCTCTTGAGATCCCAGAGTGGAAATGGGAGTACATCACGATGGATTTCGTGACCGGTTTACCGAGGAGTCATAGAGGAAATGATTCCATTTGGGTAGTGGTTGACAGACTGACATAGTCGGCTCACTTCATTGCAGTACAAAAGGACCTCAGTTTGGATAGGCACGCAGAGCTGTACATGCGTCAAATAGTTCGTCTGCATGGAGTGCTAGTGACGATCACCTTAGACCGATACCCGAGGTTTATAGCTACATTTTGGAAAAGCTTGTAGAGTGCTTTAGATAGGAAACTGCAGTATAGTACGGCATATCATCCTCAGACGGATGGCCAGTCTGAAAGGACGATTCAAACCCTCGAGAACATGCTGCGACCTTATGTGTTGGATTTTAAAGGAAGCTGGGAAGAAAAACTTCATCTGGTTGAGTTTGCCTACAACAATAGTTATCAGTAAAGCATTTAGATGGCTCTTTTCGAAGCGTTGTATGGCAGAGCGTGCAGAACGCCAGTATGTTGGGATGAAGTTTGGGAAAAAAAGATCACAGGCCCAAAGTTGGTTCAGCAGTCAGTAGATGCAATTGCAATGATTAGAGGTAGTAAAGACTGCCCAGAGCAGACAAAAACGTTATGTAGATAAGCGCCAGAGATTATTGAAATTTTAAGTTGGGGATCACGTTTTTCTGAAAGTGAAGTTCGCGCATTGGTAAAAAAGGAAAACTGAGTCCGAAGTACGTAGGTCCATTTGAAATTCTAGAGAGAATCGGGACCCTAGCATATCGTCTTGCATTGCCGCCGAGACTAGCACAAGTACACGACGTCTTTCACGTGTCGATGTTGAGGAAGTATGAGCCTAACTCGACCCACGTGCTTAATTTTGAAGAATTGGACGTGAATGATAGTGTGTTGTACGTTGAAAGCCCGGTTCAGATTATGGATATGAAAGAGCAAGTTCTACGTACAAAGACCATCCCGTTGGTCAAGGTGGTCTGACAACACCACGGCACTGAAGGAGCAACCTAGGAAACTGAAGAGTCGATGAGACAATCGTACCCCCACCTTTTTGCTTAAAGTATTGTAATTGTTTAAATTTCGATGACGAAATTTTTATAGGAGAGAAAGAGTTGTGACATCCTGAATTTTTCAATTTTGCTTTCAATTAAATTAATCGGGCCTTTCATCGACGCGCCTATAAAGCTATTCTCAGAGCTGATCACTCATGAGATAACTAGACTATCTGGAAAAAGTCATAAAGGAATTTTAATGCATTAGACTTGAGAATTCGACTAAGACTCGACTACTCGACCGTGCTCATCTGCAGAGATCATTATGGCATGATTAAAAGTCTAATAGAGATCAAAGATAGGTTGGTTCAATAGAAATGTATGGCTAAACGTGGGTGATTCCACTAAATTACAAAATTCTAGTCGACCGGCACTAGACTGATTTTTTTGTCGTTTTGGTACCCTGTGTCCATAATTGAAATCTCGAGATTTTCACGACAACCGATGGTCGTTAATGTGTCAAAGAGGTTCATTGTGGCTCAAAAAAAATCGACCACGGGTCATTTGCACTAAAAATTTCTAAAAGCTACCCAATAGCCTAGGTCACGCTAAAATCGCACCAGATCGAAATTAACAATAAATTTGAATCCGATTTCAGAAATTGAAAATTCTGTCACATCACGAGTCATTTTAAGAATGTTGACTCAGTCTCCAAAGATTTTTCTGCCAATCGAGATTTTGGCGGAAAAAGTCGAAATAGGGCTGTTTTCGACCGGAAAATGCAGAGGACTATTTTTGGTCGCACAATTGGGATGCAAGTGGGTTCAATTGGTGAGGAAAAATGTCAATTTGATTGAAGACTCGATAATTGAATTTTTAGGAACCGATTTGAATTGTTTCAAAGAGAATTGAATGGGAATTGAGCCAATTCCAAGAAAATTCGTGTAACCCCCTTGCCCACAACAATTGGACCACTTAGAAGAAGCAATTGGTGGCTAGAAAATAGTTGTGGAGGCCAGCTGCTGGTGGGGACCAAAGGAGGGGGACAAAGAGATTAGAGAGAGAGGCATGGTGGCCCCCCTTGCAGCAAACCGGTTCCCCCCTCTCTTTCTTCCCCATTCCCGTTGACCAAGCCCTCCATTGCAGCCCTTGAAGACTCCTAGCAAACCCAGAAACCGGCCAAGCTCACCTTATCCACCGTCGAAGTCCGTCCGACCGCCCGGAGCCCCACCGCGACACCATCTTGCCCTACTCGCCAGCCGCGCCGGACCCGTGCCTTCCAGGTCACCGTTTCGCTTCCACCGTGACCCTAGGACACCCCCAAGGCTACTCGAGCTCGTCCCACCATCGCCAGAGCTTCCTGGCCGCCCGCCTACCGCCGTGAAGCCTCACCGAGCACCTTGCAATCTTCGCCAGCCCTTGTTCGCTCAGCCAGCCACCGGTGTAACTCCTTTCGGCCCAGACCAGTGACCGAAGTTAGTGGGTCTCTCAGCCTCTGTCGGGCCCATTTTCAAGCCTTTCTAGGCCCCGAAAGGTGGTCCCATTTTGGAGTTTCTCGAGCCCCTTCCCGTCTCCGTCGTTTTGATCCGAGCGAATCATTAAACAAGTGAGTTTAACTCGCTAATCCCTGCTTAGTAAGTTAATGACGTTTAAGGGTTGATTAGTTTAGACTAAGTATAGATTAGGTGGATAGTTAGAATAGATTAGCAATTTAATCGTTCAATATTACATGTTAGGTGGTTAGAATAGTGTAATTATAGCCTAGACAAGCTCTAGTATTTATCTAGAGTGGTTTGGAAATTTTCCGGTCTCGTCTCGGCTTTTAATTAGGCTTTACGGGCCTAAGTCCTATTTATTTGCATTTAATAATTAATTTCCGTAATTATTTAATTATTTATTTATTTTCCGGAAATTAGACCGAGATAGCCGATGACCGAAATTTTATGTTGATCGCAGTGGTGTGATTTGTTTATTTAATTGACTGTTATTTGGTGCTGATTAAGTGTGATTTGAGATTTTGGGTATTTATCCCAAAGTTAATTAATTTCAGTAATTAATCATAAAATCATCAGGCATCGGTTTACAACGCCAAAAATGAATTTGTGGACTGTTGAAATTAGTGGGATTTTCAAAAGTAAAGATATTATATTTTTTGCTAAGGCCAACCATGTACCCACACACGATTAATTTTATCGGATATCTTTAAAACGGGAAAACATGCCAAGATATTATGTGAATTGAGGGATTTAATTGTGAAGTGCAATGTTGTTGGCCATGGATGAATAACTGTGTGATGTTATGAGTTAGATCAAGAAAACCGCCAAAGTATGGCTGTGCCTATGGGGCCATAATTAACCACCAAAATATTGATGTGCCTATTGGGCCGTAATTTACCGCCGAATTTGGAATAAATTGTGCTCGTTGTGCCGTAATTCACCGCTGAACATTTAGTATGCCATACCCGTTGCGCCGTAATTAATAGTTGGACTGAGTAATTGAATTGACCATGTGAGGTCTCGATGACATGGAATCGACTAAGTCGATTGATCGATAATTCGATCTGAAGGGATGAATTGATTTGTGAAGTGATTGATTGGATGGTTTTTTGAACTGTATCGACTTGTAGGAAGGAATCGAGGCTAAGGTAAGTCATCTGACTCATGTTTGTGCCTAGGCAGCCCTTGGGGCATATTTCCTCCCTAGTCAGGTCTTAGGGGGTTGAACTTGCTGAGACGTCGTCTCACCCCGTCATGGGATAACATTTTAGGTCCATAAATGGTAGCTCCTCCCGAGCATTTTAGACAACCAAATAAGATCACAGAACAGAAGTACTATATTCCGATTCATGGGCACCCTAATGGGTTAGAATACGAACTGGTGAAGTCCATAATCTGAGTTGATGCGGGTCTACCCAAAAAGGTGCCCCAACAATACAAATCATGGTATCGCCAAGATCGTAACGGACTGAGAGAGGGCCCTATACCGGAATCCAAGATACCTCTGTATGTGATAGAGGTTGCTTTTGGAAAGAGCATGGCAGACCCTCTAGGTGGTTCGGTGGTAGATCCAGTGGACCTTGACCTTGAAGATCCAGGATCTCCTGTGTATTCAGCAGTGGGCTCTAGTTAGAGTGTGAAGGGAGATGACGAGGAGGATGAGGACCCGTAGTTATTTGAAACCCCCCATATTTTGTAGACGTTATAAATAGACCAGCTTGTATTATATATAACATGGTTTTGCTATGTATATATATAAGTGTGGTTGTGTTTTCAGTTCGAAAATTTGTGGCCCTACTTTTCTATCACATTGTGTTATTGTCTGGGGACTATTTATTTGCTTCCGCATATGCATTTAAATAAATGGGTCGGCGATACGTCATGGGACGTCACTATTTAATCGACCAATGAGGAATGGGTGCGCACTCGAGGATCGGGGCGTGACATTGGTGGCTCTATCTATTGGAGTTGTGGCAAGAGAGAGTATCTTAGAATGGATTGCTTTAAATTGAAGAGCGATAAGGGTAAGGGAATTACAGTTAAGTTTGTAGATGATGTTGTGACTGTAGCTAATTGTAATTCGGATAATGTTGATTTTGTATTGTCTTTCATTAATTAATCATTCTTTGATGGATGAATTATGATTATGGTTGTTCGTTTCACATGACACCAAATAGAAACTGGCTTACTGATTATAAATGCATGGATAATAGTAAATTGCAGTAGGGAAATAACGTTGAATGCGACGCTGTAAGTGTTAGTGATGTTAAAATTGGAAAGCATGATGGTATTGTGAGGATATTGACTAGAGTAAAGCATGTCCTAGAGTTGAAGAAGAACCCGATTTCCTTGAGTACCCTTGATTCAACTAAAAATCATATACCTTAAAATATGGAATTTTGAAAATTATTCAAGGGGCCTTGGTGATAATGAAAGGAATCAAGCATATTAGCCTACATGAACTTCAAGTTGAGACAATGACGAAATTTGCCACAAAGACATCAAATGCATTTGTTCGAAAGTCTAAATTGTGACATGTGTGTTTGGGGTACATTAACGAGAGAAGCCCGATCGTTCTAAGTGAAAGGAATCTATTACGTGATTGTGTTGCTAATAAACTGAATATATGCAAGTGCCATGACTTAAATTTACGGTGTAAGGAGAAACCACAGAGATTGCAGAGTTAATTTACTTGAATGTTTGTAAGTTGTCTTGATTTTTTTCAAGGAAGAATACTAGATTTATGCTAACAGTTTTGGATGACTGCTCAAGGATGACTTGGGTGTTTGTACTTAGGTAGAAGTTTGAGGTTATTGTCGAGATCAGGCAATTAAGAGCTTTGTTTGAAAAGAAGACTGGTAAAATGATCAAGCAAGTGTGGATTGCTAGTAACATGGAGTTTTACTCAGATCTATTAAACGAATTTTGTATGAAGGAAGGCCTAGTGATACAATTCACTAGTGCTAATGAACTAAATGTTGCAAAGCTGATCAACTGAATATTACTAGAGACGGCCATAAAATGCTCTTTAGTTTTGGTTTGGCTAGAAGATTTCTAGAGGATGCACTTAGTATGGTGAGCTACTTGGTGAATAGTTACCCATTGTGTGACGACCCAACTCCAAGTTGCAGGGGTTATCCTCGCGATGTCCTAGGCACATCGCTGTCTCATTTATTTTTCCTTTATATTATGAGCATGCGGAAGCGAGAACAACATCAATCTCCCAAACAACAAACAAGCAGCCAAGGAAACACAACATAGACCACTACTTATATATCATGTTAGTACATTTACAAGCACTTTTAATACGGGCTCATTTCTTTTTACATCATCCTTATATGTTTGTGTAGGCCAAGGGAATTTCTATCTCCTCTAGTGTGACTTCATCTCCCAAAACTAGTGAGATTTCTATGCCTACAAGTTTGAAAGATAAATGGGTGAGTCGAGGACTAAGTAAATAAAATCACTAATCCTCATCTAGGAGGATGGATGACTTGTCATCGAATCAAGCATGCGGACATCTCAAGCACTACAACATCAATGGCAAATCCATAACAAATTGTTACTTTAGCTCAATTATATGTATATGTTCATATCGGCTTACCTTTGATGCATTATCCACTTTTAACTTACCAAACAAGCTACCATCAACTTACCCTAACAAGCTATCATCAATTTATCAAACAAGCTACCTTTCCAAACAAACTATTCTCAACTTACCAAATAAGTTACCTTTAACTTACCGAACAAACTACCTTACCAAGCAAGTTACCTTCAACTTACTAAACAAGCTATCTTACCAAGCAAGTTTATCATGACGTCTCAACGGTTCTTCCATAGTTTCAAGGACTTCTAGCTCAAGCTAAATATCCGACCTCAAGCCAGGTATCTCATACTTCTAGGGGCTTCCTAGTATCAACCAGGGCATCCAGCCCCAAGCTAGGCATAATATGCATGCGAGCCATTTCAACTTACCATTAATGCATGCTCTATCTTAAATTTATTAACCAAACTCATTAAACAATACATACGAAAGTATGCACAAAAAAGTTCATTCATCAACAGAACCGTTTCTACAGTTTCATCTGGAATCCACCAGGTATCCCATTCTCATGGGTGAGGCATCACTGCCAACGCTATGTGATGACGGTTCTTATTTTTCATTTAGTAATCACACGTTGTACAACACATAAACCAGTTTGACATTTTTCCTCTTAGCCTATACATACAAGACCTAATTGCGTGCTCATACAAACGTGTGCTCGTCATGTTCTATAATACCATAACTACATAATATGTCGGGCAAAGTACAAATTTCATGGCTCGAATTGACCTATTTAAGCACCAACTCTCTGCCAAGTGAGGCTCCAATTGACCCGCCTCACTATTGATCCAAGGCCCAACGAGATTCGGTCCATCACACCTCAACACCGACTTAAGGCCAAGCAAGACCCGTCCATAGCCTAAGGCGTGCTTCCACTCGCGGATCCATAATCATGGGCAAACCATAGAAAATATCATAAGAACAAGTCATAGAACAACCAAAACACAAGCACGGTTAATAATACAATTAGCTCAAACAACGCACCACAACACCCTAGTCAAGGGTTAGAGGATCCACCTACTCGTGCAAAGACATTATCATGTTCACAGTCAAACCCAATAACATAATACATCACCCTAACCAAAGATTAGAGATTCCACTTACCTAATGTGCTAAACACAATTTCGCCAAGAGATGGCCATCGGGTGGAGGCAATGGGTGTGTAAGGCCGAAAGGGAGAGGGAGGCATGCAAGAGAGAGGAGATGGGAGAAAATGAGTTAAGAGTTCGTGAGAATGAATGGGGTGGCTCTCTATTTATAAGCCAAACCTACTTATTCTCGAAGGAAGATCTCATGGCTATGATGGTCACATCTTCATTAACTTCCTCCCCAAGTCAAATCTTTTGTAATGATGACCATATTTTCACTAAATTGTTCTCCAAGGCACACCGCCTAAAGTTCTTTAGCCAATTCTCTTCATTTATTGACTAAATTTCAAAGAACATATGTTACTTGTTCTCCAAGCCAATCTTAATGCTATCATAACCAAATCTTGGGCAATAATAGCCATAGCCACCTAAGGGGTGATTCCTCCCTTCTCATTAAATGCTTAGATTTTGGGCATCATGAAACTTAGATTTAGTCACATGCTTCTTATCAAAACTTGGTCTCCAAGCCAATCTAATATCTAGAATCTTCTATTTTGTTATTTTCCAATTAATATAGCAAACATGAAAAATAGACCATTGGAAGTACTAACAAGGTCAGGTGAAAGTTTCTCATGAACATCCATGATTGACTATCCCATTCGAACCAAGGTTCATAGTTGAACTTGCCTAGCATAGCTAGGTCAATGGCCCATCCCCTGGGCTAGAATCATGGATTTTAAACATGGACTATAATTAGATGTTTGACTCTCGAAGAAATGTGGTCAAGTAATGTTGTTGATTATTCTATTTTTAAAATATTTAGTTGCACATGTTATGTTTGAGTTAGTGATGATAAGCTTGATGAAGGGCAAGAAAGTGCAAATTCCCAAGTTATGCACAAGGTGAGCGAGGCTATCAGTTGTGGTGCCCGGAATTAAATTTACCCTATTACATTTGACAAGTCTGAGTACTTTTGGATAAGAATGTTATTGACAATGTTTAAATGGATATGGACAATGTTCAGCTTTAGGTAAAGTTGCAACTAGAAACTCTTAAGGTAGCGAGTGTTGGAGAAATCTTTCTGGAATATTTCGAAGCTGACAAAACGTTTCCATCAGTCTAGTCTGAAGTCTTGCAGACTCTACCATCTAAAGTCCGAAGTCTTGCGACTCTACCATTTAAAGTCTCGAAGACTTGCGACTCTACCATTTAAGTCGACCATTTAAGTCTCGAAGACCTTCGGACTGTCGACTAAAGACTCAAAGTCTTTTCTCACCGACAGTTTGTAGTTTGTCGAAAAGGTCTATCCAGGGAGTGTGCGTTTCGTTAAGGATTTGATCTTGTCGTCTAAACGAATATCTCTTAGCTGGATATGACACAATGGATTACTTTAGTCAACATCAAAGATTGATTTAAAGATCCGTTGATTGGCAAAGTATACTTGGAAGGTTCTACTTATGGAAACCGAAATCCTGATTGTATGGGCGAGCAGGATTGATGGGCTATCGTTATGTTCCTTTAATAGCTCGAGTAATCTTTCTAATCGATTCTGTCCAACGGGAAGATTGGAAGAATTCCTTTGGTAAGTGCCAATGGGTATGATGGCATAAAGGAGTATATAAGGAAGATGTTCTAGTTGTTTCGGTGAGTGCACGATAGAAGAATTTCAAAGTCTCAAGCTCATTGTTCTTTGTCTATTACTGAGCGAAATCTTGTACGCAAAAGAGAGACTATATTTTGAGATATCTTGAGGAAGTGTGGTAGAGTATCTACACTGTGGAATCAAGAGAAAGCATTGCTGTAACATCTCTCTTGTTTATAGTGAAATCCAGCCGATAGGTCATCGGTGAAGAAGAGTGGACGTAAGCTTGGAATAAGCTGAACCACTATAAACCCTGTGTTCAATTTTCTCTTCCCTACTCTCTTTTTACTTTGATCATAATATGTCTTGAAGAACTTATGTTCTATTATTTGCCTAGTATTGGTTTCGTATATCGATAAATTGTTTTTTAAACCTATTCACCCCCTCTAGGTGTATATACTAGATATATCAATTGGTATCAGAGCTTGTGTACTCACTTTGTTTGAAGTGTTTTACTTCAGAGTTAAAGATCCATGGCTAGTATGTTAGCACCAGGGCTGGTGAAAGGGCAAAGCAATACCAGACCTCCTTACTTTGATAGAAAGGATTACAACATCTGGAAAAACAAGATGAAAGCATTCCTAAGATCGAAGGATCCTCTGGAATGGGATGTTGTAGAAAAGGAATTACTCCTAAAGCTGCATCCGAATCGAGAGAGGAAAAGTGACTGTTGAGTCTAGTGAAATGACTCGGGAAGAGATAATCAAGAGACAAGCTCTTGATGCAAAAGCAATTTATTTCTTATATTGTGCCTTGTCACCTACTGAATATAACAAAATATCTTCTTGTGTTACAGCAAAAGAAGTCTGGGATAGATTACATATTACTTATGAAGGAACTGATCGAGTGAAAGAGACAAGAATCAACATTCTCCTTAGTCAATACGAAGCCTTCAAAATGAAATCAGGAGAATCTATAACTGACATGTTTAGTCGTTTCACAGAGATCGTGAATGGTCTTCAAAATCAAGGTCAACCAATTTATGATCCCATGAAAGTAAACAAGCTACTGCAAGGACTCTCCAAGGATTGGAATCACATAAAGACCTCAATAAGAGAAACACAAAGAATCATGCCACTATCTCGTGATGAGTTGGTTGGAACTCTTCGATCTTATGAAGTGGAACGAATCAATGAAGATAAAGATCCTAAAGGTAAGAAATCCATTGCATTAAAATCTAATGATGAATCGATGTTACAGATTCGAAGATGATATGGATGATGAGGAGCTTGCTCTCATGATAAAAAGATTCAACAAGCTGAACAGAAAAGGGAGAAGATTCAATCCAAAGAAACAGAGTTTTCAAAAACATCAGACTAAGTCTGTTGAGGATGATGGATCAAACAAAGACATAGTCTGCTTTGAATGTAAGAAAAAGGGACACATCGTACCCAACTGTCCTCTTCGAGGAAGAAGAAAGGAAAAGCTGAAATGTATCGAAAGGCTCTTAAAGCGAAAACCCGGTGTGATACGAGTGTGAAGAAAGTGATGATGACTATGCCAATATATGTCCGATGGCTCAATCGGATTCGATTCAAACTCCGAGACAGACTTAAATTCGATAGTGAGTTTGAGGTAAGTAATTTTAAAATTCCTGTTAAAGTTTCTAAATACATTGATGAGATGTGTTCTAGTCTTAAGATTTCTCTTAAAAGGATTTCCGAACTTAAAAAGGAAAATTCTGCACTAAAACAACAGGAAAATACTTTGAAAGAAAAGTTGAAATGTTTAGACATGAATGTTTCGACTCTTAAAGAAAGTGAAGAAAATCTTTTAAAAGAAAATGAATTCTTAAAAAATGACATATCAAATATCTCAAAAAGATTTTCAATAGGATCTAAGAAACTTGAAAAAATTCTTTCAAAGACAAAGACCTTATTTTAATAAATCTGGTTTGGGAATGACTGTAGAAATCATTCCTCTAATTGATTTTCCTAAAGTGAAAGAAAGAATTAAGCAAAGACCCACAAGAGATACTTACAACAATCATTTCAAAAAGGTCTTTGTGAAACCTATAGGTCGAAATGCTCTAAAATGTTCAAGGTGCAACAAAGGCAAATCATTTTGAAAAAGAATGTCCTATGGTTTGGAAACCTGTTAAAAAGTATGGGCAAAAACCACATATCATACTAACACCAATGGACCCAAGAAAATATGGGTACCAAAGAAAGCTTGAGTTTCTTTTTAAATGCAGGTCACTATCAAGAAAATGTAAAATGGTATCTGGATAGTGGATGCTCAAGACATATGACAGAGATTCAAAATGCTTCATAAAACTTGTTCAAGCAAATGGTGGAAAAGTTTCATTTGGAGGAAACAGCAAAGGAAGAATTGTGGGGTTTGGAACTGTAAAAAATTGGAAACCTCATGATAAGCAATGTTTCCCTAGTGGAAGGACTCAACTACAATCCGCTCGCATCGGGCCACCGTGTGATACCGGTTTCAAAATAAACTTTCAAGAAGGAATTTGTTCAGAACCAAGAAAGATACTACTCAGTCATTTATGGGTCAAAGACATGGAAACATCTACCTCTTGGACGTAAATCCGATGAATCGAAATGTCTAATCTCATTACAAGACGAAGCGAACTTACGGCACAGAAAGCTTGGGCACATCAATATGAAACAGATAGCCAAAATTTCAGCAAAGAAGCTTGTTCGAGGTTTACCCAAATTATCATACCAAAAGACCAATCTATGTACTCCATGCGTATTGGGAAAACGGGTAAGAAATTCCTTTAAACCAATAAATCAAGTTTCCACTAATCGTGTATTGCGCTTACGCACATGGATCTGTTTGGACCAACCGTAACTCGAGCATTAGGGGTAAGAAATATTGCCTAGTAATTGTGGATGACTACTCACGATTTACTTGGGTATATTTCCTGACAAGTAAGTCTGAAACGTTCTCTTACTTTGAAAAGTATGCTAAAAAGGTTCAAAATGAAAAAGGGTTTGTTATCTCTAGCATAAGAACAGACCATGAAGGTGAATTTGAAAATCAAGATTTTACAAAATTCTGTGATGAATCTGGTTTTCAACATATGTTCTCCTCTCCATATACTCCAGAACAAAATGGAGTTGTGGAAAGAAAGAATAGATTGCTTCAAGAAATGGCTAGAACTCTTTTGATTAAAAGTAACATCTCTTCACAGTTTTGGGCTGAAGCAGTTTCAACAGCATGTTATATTATCAATAGAGTTTTTCTAAGGCCTATCCTGAAAAAACCCCTTATGAATTATTCAAAGGAAAGAAACCTATTGTTTCTTATTTTCATGTGTTTGGATGTAAATGCTTTATTTTGAAAAATGCAAATGATCGAGTTGGCAAGTTTGAAGAAAAATCAAACGAAGGTATCTTCCTTGGATATTCTACCTCAAGCAAAGCCTACGAGTCTATAACAAGAAGACTTATTCGTGGAAGAATCAATGAATGTCAAATTTCAGGATTCTTCACAAAATGAATCTATTCGAGACTCATCTTGAAGAATCGAACCAGCTTCGGACTCTACAAAGTCTAAAGAAGCAAATCAAACTCAAAAAGACCAACAACAAGTGGTTATTGAAGATTCAAATGAAGGAAGTGATCATCAACTCCGACGAATCAATCAAGAATCGGAAGCATAAGTCCAGTCATCCCAAAAATCTCATTATTGGCGACATTAATGAAGGGATTCGCACAAGATCCAAAAGGCACGAAGAGTCTAATGCTTTGTGGCTCTTATTTCTGAAATAAAACCTAAAAGCATAGAAGAAGCTTTATTTGATGAAAGCTGGATTGAAGCTATGCAAGAAGAACTCGAGACAATTCAGCATTAATGATGTCCGGGAGTTAACTCCTAAACCGAAAGGTAAATCTATTATTGGAGCTAAGTGGGTTTTCGGAACAAGATGAACGAAGAAGGAAAAGTCATAAGAAACAAAGCAAGACTCGTGGCCAAGGGATATACGCAAGAAGAAGGGATAGACTATGACGAGACTTACGCACCCGCAGCAAGGTTAGAAGCTATTCGATTATTACTTGCTTTTGCCTGTTATAAGGATTTCAGTTATTCCAAATGGACGTCAAGAGTGCTTTCCGAACGGATTTATCCATGAGGAAGTCTATGTGGAACAACCACCTAGGTTTGAAGACCCAAGGAGACCGGACTCGGTATT
Organism: Eucalyptus microcorys; assembly: GCA_014182515.1. Lineage (NCBI taxonomy): Eukaryota > Viridiplantae > Streptophyta > Magnoliopsida > Myrtales > Myrtaceae > Eucalyptus > Eucalyptus microcorys. The sequence goes on from CM024566.1 coordinate 22,795,103, forward strand.
CGACCGAAAAGGCCTTGTATGGTTTAAAGCAAGCACCTCGAGCTTGGTACGACAGGCGAGTAAGTTTTTAATTCAAAATGGCTTTGTCAAAGGTAAAGTAGACACTACCTTGTTTATCAAAAAGGAAAGCAAAAGTTTTCTGCTTGTTCAAATATATGTTGATGATATTATTTTTGGATCCTCTAATCAAAGTCTCAGGCAAGAAATTCTCTAAGACGATGTAGGATGAATTTGAAATGAGCATGATGGGTGAACTAACCTTCTTTCTTGGACTTCAAGTGAAACAATGGAAGGAAGGGACTTTTATTCATCAAGAAAAATATGCTAATGATCTTGTCAAAAAATTTGGACTGGAAAATTGCAAAAAGACTAATATACCGATGTCAAGTTCCTTGAAGATAGACAAAGATGAAGGAGGAAAGAAAGTTGATCAAAAGCTATACAGGAGTATCATTGGCTCACTTCTTTATCTTATCAAGCGTCTAGAACGACATTCCGTTCGGTGTTTGCATTTGTGCTAGATTTCAAGCAGACCCTAAAGAATCTCATCTAAGTGCAAAGCAATGCGTATTATCAAATACATTGCTTCAACTTCAAGCATAAGTCTTTGGTATCCTAAAAGGGGAGACTTTACTTTTCTCGGATACTCGACGCAGATTTAGCTGGTTGCGAGTTGACGAAAGAGCACTTCGGCACTTGTCAACTACTTAGAAGCAGGACGGTGTCTTGGTTCTCAAGAAAGCAAAATACAAGAGAGCTCTTTCTACAACGAAGCGAGTATATATCTCTTGGAAGTTGTTGTTCACAAATTTTGTGGATAAAACAACAGCTAAGAGACTTTGGAATTGAAGATTCATGCACGAGAGATTAACTGCGACAACACTAGTGCTATCAATCTTACCAAAAATCCAATCCTTCACTCAAGAGCGAAGCATATAGAGATTCGACATCACTTCATAAGAGATCATGTTCAAAATGGAGAAATTTCGATTCGGTTTGTCGACTCAACGAACCAACTGGCAAATATACTTACAAAGCCTTTGGAGAAAAATCAATTTGAAATCATACGTTCCAGACTCAACATCCTTAATCTTGAAGAAGTTAAAGTCTAATGACTCTCAGACTCAGACGATTCTTGACTGTAAGTTATTTTATTTTTTTTGCTATATTTCATCTCGGAAAGGTACGATCATCTATCTATAATTGATTTTTGCCACTCTCAATTTCCGCTATAAAAGGCAATTTCTCTTTGTCAAAAAGGGGTTAATATTTTTAAATTGGCAGTTATCGATTTTAAAGGGGGAAGTTTTTTTTTTTTTTAAAAGGGGCATCTTTCACTTTCCTTTGCGACTCTTGGTATGCCTCCTTTCGACTGACCTATATATAGTCAATTTCTCTTTCGTTCAGAAACCCTAAAAAATTTATCGATCTTCTTTTCTGTCGTCCTCACTTGTTTAATCTTCGAAAAAGTTGTCTTCTTTCTTGGGAAAAGTCAAGTTTGGAATCTTTCAAGACTGTGAAAAATGTCGTCTTCAAGGAAGTCTTCGAGGATTGCAAACAGGGGACCACGACAAATGAGTGAGGGGCCTACTCACTTCGATCTCACCGAGGAAGATGAGTTACACAACAAGAATCGAGCCCACAACAATCTCAGCAACGTCATTCTCCACCAACTAGTCCACATGGTGTTAGGCATCGGGAAGAGGAAGAAGTTATTGAAAAAGCTAATCCTATATGCTGGCTGATGTGATTAGGGTTGAGAGAGGAAGATATCAACCTATCAATGTCTCCATTGCTCGTGCCATGTTGGAGCTTGTTAAGGACAGAAAGATGGAGGGAAGGATTTCCTACTCAAGGATGCGTGCATTCAACATTCTGCTTCACAAGATTGCGATAAATTGCCTCAGACCGAAATCTACTTCAAAGACTGATATTTCTAACTCAGAGGCAAAGCTAATGTATGTCATCCTTACTTGGGAGAAAGTTTTCTCTTCCTCATACCATTCTCGTTCCACATGTACGAAAGCGGTGGTGAAGGACAAGGGTCAACTTCCTTATCCGGTCTTGTGTCGAAGTTATTCGAGACATTTGAATATTCAACCTCCACATATTCTCTCGTGTTCGATCGTGTGACAAAATGGTGGTAGGATTGAAAATGGTGTCCAAAATGCGTCTGAAAGAACTTGACAAGGAGTTGAAGAAATTCAAGGAGACAACCCCTGCCAAACCTCATCAAGCCTCTTCTGCAGCAAAAAGGAAAGGGATGGAGCCCATGGTTGCTTCATCCAAAAAGAGAAGAGCTCTCATCCTTGAGGATGAAGATGATGAGGATGACATCACCATCTCTCGCTTTGGCTTTAAAAAATCTGAGTCGTTCTGTTCCCGAATCAATGGAACAACGGGAGAAGGAAGCGAAGAAAAAAAGAAGCGAGAGGAGAAGGAAGTCAAGAAAAATGAGCGAGAGGAGAGAGAATCAAGGAAGAAATGCGAGAGGAAGGACAGTCTAAAGAAGAAGAAGAAGAAGAAGAAGAAGAAGAAGAAGAAGAAGAAGAAGAAAAGGAAGTCCAGAGGAAGAAGAGCATGAGGATCACTCTTCCCCACCTGAAGGCATCGAAACAGGGGGAGATGGTGAGAATAGAGAAACATCCTCATATCCCGCCGCCGTGAGGGAGTCGGCCCGCTCTCTAGCGAGATCCAGAGGGACATTCATGCCTCTCAATTTCCCGAAGAGGGACATGATGCTTCATCGCCAAATCCGCGTGACTATGCTGATGTACCATCGTCCGCCTTTACTCCATCCGATCGTGCCAACGCCAAAGATGCGCGGATCGATGATTCAACGGACTTCCGCAGAATTCTTGATGTTCTCCTGGAAATGCAAGGTCGATATATGCTCGGGAAGCGAAATTCAGAATTTGCAGAATGCAGGACAAGCTTCTTCAGTTTCTTTAAATGATCAAATCCAAGCTCTTGCTCTTCAGGTCCAAGCAAATGCTAAGAGTGAAGAGGTAGCTCATCTGAAGGAAGATCTGAAAAAGCTGGAAGGCATCGTCCAGTCAATGGGAGATTTCCAGCTTGTTCGTATTCCCAAGCAAACTTGACTCTATTCCATCTCAAACTTTTTTTCTGATGACAAAAAGGGGGAGAGATGTGAGCTTTGAAATCTTTGAAGTTAATCTTTGAGTGTGTTTGTTTTGATGATTGACTTTGTTTAAACTTTGAGTATGGTTGTGGACTGGACTGAATTTAAGTTTTGAACTTGACTGCTTACATCAAGTACTATTGATATTTTATAAATGGCTTTACTCTCATACAAGACTAACCTATTTTCGTGGTTGCAGATTCTAGTGTTACTTTTAAGCCATTAACCTTTATGAGATATCCATATTTGCTTGAGTAATGTTTTGCAGGTCAAAGATATTCAAATCTGCAGGAAAGTTTTGTCACCATCAAAAAGGGGGAGATTGTTGGAGAAATCTTTCTGGAATATTTCGAAGTTGACAAAACGTTTCCATCAGTCTAGTCTGAAGTCTTGCAGACTCTACCATCTAAAGTCTGAAGTCTTGCGAGACTCTACCATTTAAAGTCCAAGACTTGCGAGACTCTACCATTTAAGTCTAACCATTTAAGTCTCAAGACTTTGGACTTTGTCGACTAAAGACTCAAAGTCTTTTCCCACCGACGGTTGTAGTTTGTCGAAAAGGTCTATCCAGGACTCGTGCGTTTCGTTAAGGATTTGATCTTGTCGTCTAAACGAATATCTCTTAGCTGAATATGACACAATGGATTACTTTAGTCAACATCAAAGATTGATTTAAAGATCCGTTGATTGGCGAAGTATACTTGGAAGGTTCTACTTATGGAAACCGAAATCCTGATTGTATGGGCGAGCAGGATTGATGGGCTATCGTTATGTTCCTTTAATAGCTCGAGTAATCTTTCTAATTGATTCTGTCCAACGGGAAGATTGGAAGAATTCCTTTGGTAAGTGCCAACGGGTATGATGGCATAAAGGAGTATATAAGAAAGATGTTCTAGTTGTTTCGGTGAGTGCACGATAGAAGAATTTCAAAGTCTCAAGCTCTTTGTTCTTTGTTTATTACTGAGTGAAATCTTGTACGCAAAAGAGAGACTATATTTTGAGATATCTTGAGGAAGTGTGGTAGAGTATCTACACTGTGGAATCAAGAGAAAGCATTGCTGTAACATCTCTCTTGTTTATAGTGAAATCCAGCCGATAGGCTGTCAGTGAGGAAGAGTGGACGTAGGCTTGGAATAAGCTGAACCACTATAAACCCTGTGTTCAATTTTCTCTTCCCTACTCTCTTTTTACTTTGATCATAATATGTCTTGAAGAACTTCTGTTCTATTATTTGCCTAGTATTGGTTTCGTATATCAATAAATTGTTTTTTAAACCTATTCACCCCCCTCTAGGTGTATATACTAGATATATCAGCAAGTACTAAGGAGTAGTCGACACAGATAGTGCTTGTAACGAGGTGGAGCATATAAAGCCAATAGTTGTTGTAATTGTTGATATTAACAAGATTCGTGTTCAATCTCCTGAGAGGTATATAAAAGTAGTTTTGCTTTATCTGTGGTTGAGAGGTTATGTCAAAAAATCGTTGTAGAGAGCAATCAAAGGTGTATGTGTAGTTGGTGTTTTGATGAGGTATTTAATTATGGCAGAGTTCAAGCAAAACTTGGATTTGGAAATTATGGGTGGCAATTGAGCCCATAAGGACTATGAGAGAGTAGCAGTAGAGTTCAAATTTTTAGCAAAAGTATTATAATTTGGCTCAAACGTCAAGCGAAGGTGGAGATTGTTAGAATATGTCTCGAGTTTGAGTCCAAAGTAAAAATATGAATTTTGGAAATACATGAAATAGAAAAAAAGAAAAAGGAGCACACAATATTTGTTTTGAGATGTTAAGTCAATAAAGGAAAGAGAAGATATTTTACACTTATGTGTTGGACTCCACTCATGAGAAGACTCAACTAAGGGATTATTGGTATGATTTTGACTAAGAAATTTTACATGTTGGATGCCAAGGGTCGTAGCGTGGTCTTCGTTCCATTCTTGTGCAAAGAAAGAGAGAAAAAACTTGAAGCGCAAGTCTGACCGAGCACTAGGGGTGGATTTTTCTCTGCGGAATTATATTAGCCTCACAATTCCTTACGAGATAATCTCTCAATCTTATGGAGGAATTAACAAATCTTACCACAAGATTTAATTGACTTTAACACTAAAACTATTTGTGTAATTCCGAGGAGAAAAATCTACCCCAAGCACTTGGTTAGAACGATGCTTCAAGAGTTTTCTCCCTTTCTTTGGACATGAATGGAACAAAGGCCACATTACGACCCTTGGCATCCAATGATAGGAGATACTTATTTATGAAAACATGTAAAATATCCAGGTCAAAGTTAGACTAATACGTACTTATCTGAGTCTTCTCATGCATAGAGTCCAATACCAAGTCAAATTCCTTCATTGACTTAATATCCCAAAACATATATAGTGTGCTCCTTTTGTTTCTATTTTATTTATTTCCAAAATTTAGATTTTCACTCGGGCTCAAATTCAAGACATGTTTCAACAAATCGAACAAGTAAAGAGAGAACACAGAGGACAAAAAAAAAGGGACCCATAAGAGACAATATTGTTGAAACATTGTAATAGAGAGTGTATTAGCAAAAGAGTGAGTAAAAAAAATGTTACCTTTCACCACCCAAACAATCCGCACAATTTATCACCGGCCATTAACTTCCTGCCCAATCTCCACGTAACATATCCATAGAAAAACAAATATAACCGGAGTGAGCATCATTGTTGCACCCTAACCCCTCTCGCGAGGGAGGGAGCTTGTTAGGTTTAGAGGTATTGTCAGCTTCAGGCCGACGATCTTCCATTGACTCGGACTCTCCCAAGCTCATACTCCCAAGCTCATATCTCGCGCGATATCGGGCATTCAAAATTTTGATCAGTTAAGCCTCTACAAATTTTGATTATGGAGTCACCAATAGCCTTTTTGGGCTTGGCTAGAAATCTAGTTAAGATACAAGAGGATATCTTACTATTTACGTAACCAAATATTTTAGACTCGAGGGTTAGCCATAAGGCTAATAACCTTTTAGTACCTAACCTAATCATGTGTCAACTAATGCCATAGCAATCTATCAAGAAAAATATAAGATTAGTCCTAACCATTCTAAAATAAGGAAAAAACATCCAAATATTGAAAAGCACAATCAATTATAATCATAATAAAAGTATGCAAGCATCCTAAAATTGTTCATAAAAAAGAAACACTACAAAGCAAAACAGAAATCCCTATTTTAAAGCCTTAAAAGGCTTGTCCAAATTTGGGGCTTTAACATTTTTAAAGGATTTTCCAATTTTTTTTCTAATTTTTTTATTATTATTAGGATTTTCTGAATTTTCTAAAATTTTCAATGATTTTCTGAATTTTCTAGATTTTTATAAATTTTATGCTTTTTTCAAATTTTTAATGTTTTTCTGAACTTTTTTATTTTTTTAATGACTTTTTTGGTTTTTAAAATTTTTGTAATGATTTCTAAAATTCTATGTTTTATTGATTTTCGAATATTCCAATTTTCTTTATTATTTCCTAAAATTTAAATTTTTTTATAATTGTCTTAATTTTTAAATTTTTTATTTTCGATTTTTTAAAAAATGTTAAACTTATTTATTATCATTATATTCGGGGAACGGGTTTGCCTGATCCGCCCCTTTGAATCGATCCAAACCTGGATCCAACCCAATCGGATTAAAAAAAAAAGAAAATTTTCAATTTTTTATTTTTTAATGATTTTTCTATTTTCTTTCTTTTTCTCTTTTGTCTTTTTCTCTATTTTGTCCTTTTCCATTGCACCTTCTTCTTCATCCTTCTCCTTCCTGAAGCTCATCGTTCGCCTACAACTTCATCTTCTCTCTGTATTTTTTCTTTTCGAACCCATACAACTCGAGACCATGCCATCCTCTACGTACACCGACACTTACACCGCCGCACACCGCCGCCCATGGTCAACTATTTAATCCGAATGGCGTGCGGCACTTCCAGCCACATACTTCTGCTAACGCCGGACTCATTCCGGCGACATTAAGCTCTCCGGAAACATACATCCATGTTGGAAGAAAGTCGACGAAAGACGACTTACCTATTTTTGATGCGCAGTCAACAATTTACCCTAGAAAAATGTTGAATTGCGGATGAATCATAAATAATATTACTTCACGTTACTTCACGAGGAAAACATTCGATTTTTACAACATAAATGTCAATTGTTCTTGTAAAGAAGAAATGAAACGCCTTCTTTTCTTTTGATAGAAAATGGAACAAGAAAAGGAGAAGAGTGTCTTTCTAAGCGTACGTTCTGCCAACCGGGTCAACAGTTAGTTTCAGAAAACTTTTATACAAGTCCCTCATGTCCTTTCAAATGGTGTCTTTCCATTATAGCATATCAAGATGAAACGGTGTGTTCTCATCACATCCCATCATGGACATACTAATTAAGTACAACACATCCAAAAAAAAAAGCGGTAGCAGCAAAGCAAACACATATATGCACGCCAAGACAAAAGAAAGGACCGACTATAGCGGCCTCTAACCACGGGCTCCTCTAGCGAAGGGTGTGGATTCTTCAACGAGACGACATTCATCCATGGCCGGCTCGTGCATCTAACAATATGCCACAAAATCAAAGGGAAACGCAGATTCAGTGATAATGCAACAATACTAGAACAAACCGAGCGCAAAACTGAGATTTTAAGCATCGATTTTATGAACTCGAATTCAGTGCTTCATTTCAAGCATTTTGTCAAACGGTTGATGTGCGATTCTGAATACCATTTCCAAGTTCGGATTTAACATTGTTCGTGGCATAAACCCAGCATATTAAGCTCAAAACCAACGTTATCGGCAACAAATCGGTATGGGTTTTGTACGATCTGCCCCAAAATCCCGTCGGTTCGGTCTCCCGTTCTCGAAGTTAATAAGCGAGGGAAAATGCGGTGCGTCTCCACGGTTACCTAGTTCGGGAGCTTGCTACGGCGAACGGCTACGGGCGAGTTGGCTACCGCAGGGGGTCAAGGCGATTCAGATGAACAGCCGGCGAAGGAGGAGAAAAATCTCTCACTCTCGGCCTCTCTCTTCGCCTCCTCCCTATCTCCAATGGCCGATGCGCTCCTCTTCTTGTCTTCTTTGGCTCAAGTTGTGGGCAATTCTCGTGCATCATGATGAGAAGAACAAGGCCAATCGGGCCGACGGATCCAACAATTAGGTAGAAGACTAAATTCACGTGCATGCTAGTCTTGAATCTTTCCTTCACAGTAAAATCTCCAGCATATTCAAACCCCTTGATGCATCATTGTCTCAGCATGAACACCACCATGTCCACCGTCAAGGGCAGCGAGATCAGGTATAAAAAACCCACATCTCTCCCCCCTTTCTTCTCTGCAACGGCCGAGTCTCCTCCTTTCACCCTCGAAAACCGTCTCCCTCTCCACAAAACCAGTCCGACCTCCCTCTCGAGCGTTCCCTTTCTGGCTTTTGCCCAGCTCTCCTTCCCCAGAACCCGTGAGACCTCCCTCTCTTTCTCGCACGCTGCTCGCCGTCCCCCTCCTACGCCAGCTCAGCTATTCTTTTTGCCCCGGCTTTGCTCACGTCACTCTTGTGGCGTCACAGTCGTTTTTTCATCGCTGGGGAAATGGGGGAGGGCGTGAGGAAGAGAAAAGACAGACGTGCGGGCTGGGCTTTTTCTTCATTTTAGGTTCTGATGGTCTCAAAGAATTAACAAAAAATGGATGGGCTAAAGAAGAAATAAAGGAATGGGCTTAACTACGCCGGCCCACTCAACTCTTTTTTTCTTCTTTATTTTTTTTAATACTTTTTTATTCATTTTTATCTCACCTATTTTATTCATCTTTTTATTTTTTTTCTTATTTTTTTGTAAAATAAAAGGATACCCTAAAAGATGGCCAAAATTCGGGTGTGAACAATCATCTTCCTCCACACCCAAACGCAAAAGCTCACCCTTGCCACGGATCACTCCACTCTCCCATTCGTTGTTCTTCCCCAAACTTATCACCACAACCACCGTCACCATTGCCACCATCTTCCACCTCAACCTTCACCGCAACCCAATGGGCCACAAAGCCCCCAAAGATCCTCCTCCACAATCACCCGCCGACACAGCAAACCACCCCCGACATCTCCCTCCCCTTCAAGGAGAAGATCCTCTGCCTCAACATCCGGGCGTCACAAAGAAACGAACAATGTCTAAGGCGATGAAGATGAAAATATTTGTCGGCACGCCAAGCCCCAAAAATAAACTTAATGCAGCACGGTTTTCCGTCGCCTTTGGTGCCTATCCAGCCTAAAAATTGACCTTAGACTGAAATTTTTGTCGTCTTTGGCCAGTCTATAGGGATAAAAGGAATGAATTTTGTGGCATCTGAGCAAGACGATTTTATTTTTTTTGCCTTTGGTTTTGAAAGATAATGAATGCTATTGTCTGACATTTGGTACCAAATGCAAAAAAAAAATTGTCACCTTTGGTACCTAAGGCAATTAAAAAAAAATTATCAGCTTAGGTTTCTTTTTTTTTTTTTTTTTGGTCCCTTTAAACAAAATGAAATTGACGTCTTACGCAAAGGCAATGGAGCAAACTTCACAAATGAAAGACAACAAAAGAGTTTGTTATCACCCTTTTTTAATTGTGTAGTGACTTGTCGACTAATAGGATGGGAGTCGTCATCGAAGGAGGACTTTTTCGAAACTCGGTTTTTCTTTTTTTTTAGGTAGCAGTTTTGAGAAAGTTTTACATATGTATTTTTAGGTTTACTTTTTGTTGGGTTTATTTCTGTTTGTCACGGGAGATGTACGGTGTTATAGGACCAGTTTGTATATGATGCAGCTGATGAGATGTGTACATCCCTTTCATAAGATTTTTTTTTTCCCTCTTCAATTAACCAAGAGAAAGAATTGCAACCCTCAATATCGCTCATCGGCAAACCTCAAGTTTACGAATTATGAGGTTAACTTGTAGGCATTAAATCAAATGGATGAATATAAAAAAAAAATGTTATAATGCCCTCTTTTCGACAAAAAATGGTAAATGCGAAGGCTTGCTTGACATTCGAAGATTGTCTAGATGATTGTATCTTGCTAGAAACATTCTTCTAATTTGTCATCCAAATTACATCCAACCGGGACAAGCCAACCCATCCGAGAAAAAGGAAGCAAGAAGGAGGAAAATGCGTTTGGCAACTTGTCAAATGGGAATAATTTTTGTCATTTTGTTCTCGAGAGTAGATTTGAAATAGAAATTCATTTGGTAAAATTTTTATTCACAGTAATAAATTTCTATTTTTTTTTATTCTCAAAAGTAGATTTGGAATAGAATTGAAAAGTAAAAAAAAGTTTGATTCTTTATTCTCGGGAATATTTTCATAATCAAGTTAACCCATTTTTTTCTCTTTTCTCTTCTTTCTTTTTGTTATTCTTCATTCTCTCTTCATCTTCAACCACCACCGTTGTTGCTTTTTGCTATCCACCGCCGTCGATCGCCGATGATCAATTTGGCAAGCTCGCTGGAGGCTCGACTTGCCGATGGCCAGGCGGGACTCGCCCGAGCCTCCCCCAGCCACCAACAAGCCTTGTGGTGGCCCGACAAGGTTGAGCCCCGCTAGCGGCTGGGCGAGGCTCAGCCGACAAGGTGCGGCCTCTCCAAGGGCCGGCGACGCTCCAGCAAGGTTGCCAACCCTCATTTGGTTGGTCACCGATCATCCCAAGTGCAACACTCAAAGAAGAAGAAGAAGAAGAGAAAGAAATGAAGAAAAAAAATAAAATTATTAAAAAATTAAAAAAAAAATGATTTAGATGAGAAATTTTGAGAATGGTAACAAACACAATTCTATTATGGAAATAAAAATTTTGGACGATTACCAAACGGCTTAAAATGCTTAGAAATTGTTCTTGAGAACATAATGATTACTAAACGCGCCTTAAATTTCTCATCTTTATTTTCAGATTCCCTGAATTATTTATCTATTATCATTTAGGTTCAACCTCGATGATCAAATGTTGTTAAGAAATCTTTGATGCATCTTAAGATAATTTCAAGTGACATGAACTCAAATGAGAATGTCATCATAAGATGGGGGTAAGAATAGCAAGAGTGCCATAATTCTCGTACAACACTCATTTAAATGTTAAAAATTTGAAAATCAATCACTTGAGTGTCATTAGCAATTTGTCTTATTGGAAAATCTGATGTAGATGTCAATTGCCCGATGTGGCTACGTGCGGCACTAACATGGATAATTTTTTAATTTTTTTGAATTTTCTTCTTTTTCCTTTTTCTTTTCCCTTTTTTTTAGGACTGGCAATGCTCACCGGTGACCCTACGACCACGAACTCTCCCCCAATCTGGGTGAGGGTCGACTTGCCCTCGACTGCGGGCGAGGCTGCGAAGTCCATCGCTAGCTCTAGGCAGTTGTAGGCAAGGCTACCCTCACCCAAATTGGGCAAGAGTTTTGTGCCCCGCGAGGGTTGCCAATGACCCTCGTCAACCCTATAAAAAAAAGGAAAAACAAAATAAAAATTGAAAAAATTCCAAAAAAATCAAATAATTCTTGTCAGATGAGAAATTAATAAAAAAAATTTACATAAGATGATTTTCAAAATTGGTAGTCAAATTATCGATTTTACTCCAATGTGGCACTTAAGTGAGCGTAAAAAAAAAAAATTATGGCACTCAAGTGAGTACCATACAAAAGTTTTGGCATTCCTACCGCTCTTCTCTCAATCGAAATCTAATAGACTTATACATCAAATACAGGTCTAGTAAACTTGCCCGGCTTGATATTTTTCTTTGTAAAATTTTGTGAGATTGCAATTAGCTATTCTAAAAGTTTTAGTTATTAGATGAAGGCACGGTTTGATACATAAATACTCTAACTAACACCCTTCCCCCTACGTGTAGACTAAACGTTGGCCTAAAATTAAAGTGTAGAAAAACATAAAAGTAAAGGCAAATAGGAGAAAGATTTAAATTCAGGATTTTCCGCTTTGGCATGGTCCAGTATTTGAATACTCTAGCATTCTTCGCACATTAGATTTTAATGAATATAATGAAGGTAGATTATAGAATTTATGTATGTATACATCGATGGAGAACTTATAGAATCGATATTCAGGCAAGTAGATGTATCATTCTGCTAGAATATAAGAGGGGAATGACGACTGATGAACAGGTTTTTTTCCCTTAAAACTATTAATTGATGATTGCAGAAATCAAAGATTAAGAAATGGCTATCACAACGCGAAAGAGATGTCATTCTATTTTATTAAATCGGGAAATTAGAAAATTCAATCCAATTAATTAAGCTAATAAGTAGAGAGAGATCACACATATATAACGAGCATGTAAGCTCCATAGTCAAGCCCTCTCATGTCCAAATCAGATGAGGAATGATGAATGAATTTGATGAATTGGGTGGAAACACATGCAAAATAAACTAGATTTGATTTATGATATGATTATAGTCACTCAAAAATATGCACAATCAAGGGAAATATATATTCACCAACTGGATCGAAGTAAAACAATTATCTTTAACAACCTTTCAAACTCAAGGTGATGAAGAAGTCAAATAAAGTTGGGAGAAAAGATCCAAAAAGGTGATTTGATGTGCTGAAGAGAGAAAGTCGACGTGTGTATGTTTACGTAGCAATACGCTGATGTCTGTGCACACTTAATGAATATGTTAAGAAACGACATTGAGGAAGAGATGATAGAAATTATAACAAAAATGAATGACACGAGATGTGAGGTGTGCTCCAGGTGTGTCGCACTCGGTGCACTCAAAATTTGCTCAAGATCGTCAAGCTCCAGTACTACGATAAGAAACATGCGAAAGGGAGAATATTTTAATTTCTGTATATATAAAGAACAGAACATGAGCATGCTATACACAATAACTATAGAACGTAACATGATATAAAGAAATTATAATTAATTAAGGATATACACAGTAAACAAGATATATTCAAAGTCGTAAAAAAAAAAAATTAAAATATTGTAGTCAACCCTAACAGCATTTCCATTGTAGAAAACAGAAATCAAATTGACGACGAGCTGATGGTCTTTGGTCACCTAGGGGAAGCATCTGAAAGGGTTACTTCATAGACAGTGGAAGCATGATCAATAGGATTGAGTGTTGTCACATCTCTTGCAACTGAGAATGCAGGCTGCGAAGGTCGCGTAAGTGGAATAGTATCGCCTCCTAGCATATGAACCACGAGACAGATGGTCGGTCAATCATCCGAGTCTTCTTGAGCGCATAATAGACCGATGTGTATGTATTTTACTACTTCAACTTTACCACATGACTCTTTGATCAATGGATTGACAAGATCCCACCCTCGACCTTCTAGCCACAACTTCCAAGCCTCTCATTAAGCGAAGGAAAGTAAATGAGGACAGCTGCACGAAATTCTCGGACTTCATATAAAAATGAGATAGTGGCTAGGAACATACAAGGGTGAGAAGGCTTTCACCGTGCTCTCAGAGGTGAGAACCCAGATTTTTTTGCTCACTTACTATCTCTAGCAAGAGAACTCCAAAACTGAAGACGTCTGATTTCACAGAAAAGTGTCCTTCCATTGCACACACCGGTGCCATGTATCCCCTAACTAGAATCATGCGATGAAGAGCAATTAGTTGGAAGTTAGAAACGAATAAAAGTAACTTTCAAGATGAAACTTCTAAACTATGAATGTGCTCATTTTGGTATTGTTAAGTTGATCATCAGATTTCTTGTTGGCCTATTGATGAATTATTCAAAGACGTAACGGACATAGAAAGATATTAAATCACTTACTAAGTTCCAATGGCCCGGCTTGTGTTGGCCTCATCTTGATTTACATCGAAGATCTTTGCCTTTACGAAATCAGATATCTTTGGATTCATCTCGCCATTTAGCAAAGTATTGCTAGATTTCAAATCCCTATGAATAATTCTCAGGCGAGAATCCTCGTGCAGGTATAGAAGTCCCCGAGCTATTCCACAAGTGATGTTCATGCGCATCTTCTAATCTGGAGATTCCCCCATATTCGAATCTGCCGATGACGAGAGACTCAGATAGCTCAACTTTGCAAAACTAAAATTAACTAGCTAAAAAAATCATAGCATCTGATAAAGCTCAAACAGAAAATGAAGACATCCAGGCTTCTGTAGAGCATGTAATTTCATGTTCTTCCAAACAGCATCCCAATAACCGGATGAGGTTCCTATTTTGTAGTCTGGCGGTCAAGATGACATCATTCTTCAACTCGATGAGTCCTTGGCCTGAGGTTCTTGAAAGCCTCTTAACAGCAATTTCTTTTCCATCCGCGCATATGATGTCTAGTCATATCAGAGATAATTTTGAGAAGCCTATTTTCCTTCTCGAGAGGAAAACTCTCCTCCGATTTCTTGTTCAGATGAAGTAACCTCTAGGCTATTTTCCTTATCATAAGGTAAAGGTTAGAAGATGGTCATTCCAATGGCAAGCAAGCTGAAATCGTTTGTACCTTTCTTCAATCTTTTTGTCCTCTTTAAAAAAAAAATGCACGAACCGACGATGAATATTTAGTAAACAACACCCAATGACCAAGCTAATTATTGTAATCGTTGGAGCTTTTCTTCATTTGACATCTGTAAATACAACGGTTGCAAGTCGGGCAGCTACGTCGTCATCGTCTCACGATAGCAGCAACGGATTAGCAAGGAAAACAATGGAGGTGTTTCGTTGTTACCAGATTTGATTCGGCAATGGCATGGGGACGGTAGTGTTGATATCGCGGTTGGGATCAGCATGGAGGAACAGTAGGTCGCGGCTGCAAGTCATCACGGTGCAAAGGCTTGCAGGGATGCAGGCCGCGAGGTGTGGGGGCGTGCGGCTTGGCAGCAAGGATGCCGAGACCCTCTCCCTTGCTCTTGCTCTCAATGCGTTTCTCTATGTGTATTATGAAATTATGAATTGCTGACCTTTGTTTGTGAAGATCTAATTCCATTGGATACTGTTAACCTAGATATTTTATGGGCTTTTAATTTTGGCCTTAATCAAATAATAGACTTAAATTATGAAGTCCTAAATCTAATGGAACTTAAATGGGCTGAAACTGATTAAACTAAGCTCAATTAGAACCTCCCCCTCTTATGAATTTCGGCCGAGCTATCTGTGCAGTGGGCTGGCTGAAATATGCTCCTTGTGAGCTCAAACGATGACAGGCTTAATTTCCGTATGGCCTATTTTGATTATACTCAAAGTCTTTTAATTCTATGGGCTAATCCTAACTCGGTTAAAAGTTAATACCCCTTATTCCTGGGCTTAAAATTTCAGCCACTATGCTCCACTATGTTGGCCGAATTTTACTCAGTGCTGGCCCAGTCCACGTGGTTAATTCAGGTTTATTCACAGCCACCATCTAATGCAATATGCAATTAATGAACTATATGATGAATGCTTCTAAAAAAATATGCTATGCAATATAATTATATTTGATTAGGGGCAAAAGTTTAGCCCCTAATTTTCTCTAAGTGGTTAACCAAAATTTAGGCATCATATATATTCCTTTTTAATATAAGTGTACTAAAAATTCTAAAACTTATTAATAAAACTAATAGTCCTAAAATTCACAAAAAGTGCAATCAAGTCCTAAAACTTGTTAAAAGTTGGAGCAATCAAATTCTTCCATTAACTTTGTCTAACTTGGTTAACGAAAAATACTAACGTCTTTTGATATTTTCTCTCTCCTACACAGCTATGACGTGGCCATAAGGCTAAAATTGTTTTAGCCAAGTCACCGCCACGTAGGATAGAAAAAGAAAGAAACATATTGGCATTTTCCATTGACCAAGTTCAACGGAGTTAACGATAAGATTTCTTTTTGGCTTCTTTTGCATTTAGGACTTAATTTTACTTTCGTGAAAAGTTTTAAGATTTTCAGTGCACTTATTCATTCCTTTATAAGGATTTCTTTTTGGCTCGCTTCATTTAATCAAGAGAAAGTATTAAATATCACCCATATGAAAACCTTAACTTTAGGAATTATGAGCATAACTTGTTCGAAAATGTTAAGGATTACTAGACCTTCATAGATTATCTACATGATTGTTACTTGCTAGCAACATTCTTCCAATTTGTACCATATAAAACTACTAAATTACAATGGGAAATTATCAAATCAATCATAAACATTGTAGTATTTAACCTTAAACTTTTTAATAATTTTACAATGTAATTTTTCCGGTTGATTTTCATCGCAAATGGCCGATGTGGCGGCCTAGTTGGCAGGGCCAGCAATTCAAGTAGACAAAGCGACATTATTTTTGTCTTCTTTTATTTGTCTTTGCTTTTCTTTTCTTTCCCTCTTTTCTGTGCTGAGATCTCCTTAATGTTTATCATCTTCAACCTCTTGATCACTCGACCAAAGCTTTTCCAACACTCGTCCATCAGTGCCCACTATTGCTACAGCACAAAATGGATTTACTTAACTTTCGAAAAAGTTTAGGGCTTACTTTGCCGAAGCATGAATGAGCGACGGTGGTTCTTGGCAAAGCAAGGGCTCTTTCCGTCGTCCTCTACCACCTCCACCACTATTGAGAGGAAAGTAGAGAGCCATCATTTATCAACAACTGCAATCTGCGATGAGTTATTATAATATTTCTGAATTAACTTACTCGAGAAATTATCCATTTTGGCCCGTTCTCATTGCATATTGAGCCTCGTGATTTTGTCTTTCAGTGTGTAGGTGGACACTATCCTAAGAGGTCAACCCTCCTAGTAGTACTCTCACCTGAGCATGTTAATGTTAGAGTTCTAATACAAGGAACATTGCCTTTACATCAAAAGGTATCTTTTGTAGATTAATTTCAATTTCAAATATATATTCCAAGAACACTCTTCGCATAGTTCTTGTTCGGTGCGCAACTAGATTCATTCATGTCGCCTTCACCATTCTATAAGCTTGTCAAGAGCCACTCCTTATACAAACACATTGACCTAGCAAATACTCTTGTCCTCATCGGACTAGGTTGTTATAGATACCATGACCCTGGCCTCAAGGCATAAGCTTCTTTCAAAGAGACACCCACATGGAAAAGGGCTGAGCACTGCCACGTTGTAGACTTGCAACAAATTTGGGAAAAGATCATATTGCCTAATGGATATCAGGTTGCTATAACTTCTCCCAAGAAATGTAATTTTGTCTCATGAATATTCTATCAAACAAGTAGAATGCATCAACTAACTTGATTAAAAAAAAAAAGAGTTGCCCTTTTTCCACTCCTCATTTGATTCAAATACTCCTTTTATAATGTATTGACCATATTACACCTCGTTTTTTCCTTTAAATGTTGTACCCCATACAGTCAAATGTGAGGCCCGTGTGGAGTCCTTTTTTTGAATTTGTTTCTTATTTTTCTTCCACTTTCTTTCTTTTTGTTCACGCTTATGTTGAAGCATATTGTTGGTGCTTCTTCATCTTTCGCCTCCAACACCTCCATGCACACTAACAACTGGGCGGTCTCATAGAGCCTCATGAGCTCTCTATCTACCTCAACATCGCCCCTCACAAACCCTTTTTATGTCTAGTAGAACCAGCCCTATGCCGGCACTATCTTCCTCGAGATATAATTCTTTGCGGCAATCCTTTGATTCTTGTGATGATTTCTGAGAATTGGAATAGAATGATCAAAGTGCTCAAGCTCATGAGTAACATGGAAAAAGACCTCAACGTGAAGATGATAACTAATACATCTACAACTAGCCACCCTAGAAGATAAAGAGCTTGACATTCTCATCAAAGAATCGAATCATTGCAGGAGACGGTGACATTGTCAAATCCAAGATTTCCTAATTAACAAAAACGCCAAAATGAAAAAGGAAAGTGGAAGAAAAAGAAGAAGCAAATAAAAAAAAAATCTCAAATAGGCATTCTTTGCAGGTACAATATGGAAAAAGCGAGGGGTAATATGATCAGCACAATATAAAAGGGAATGTTTAAGCCAAATGAGGAGCACAAAAAGCGTGATCCTTAATAAAAATAAAAATAAAAATAAAAATAAAATAAACAAAGTCAACTCTTCTCTCGATCGGCCGAAAAAAAAAAAAAACTCTTCTCCTAGCATATGATTCGACAAGCAATACCCCGGGAATCTTGAGCAAAAAAGCACAAAAAAATTCAGTTACTCGGAAGAAAGACATGGGAAAGTGTGGTTTTCTGATTGGATCTATCTATTGGGAAAAGAGTAGGGCATCGGCGAGCGTGAGGAAGCTAGAGACGCCGTCGGAGGCATGGGGTCTGAGAATGCGCCCGTAAAGGGCGAGGAAGGATTGTCGGCGAAGGGCCAGCGTACAAGGTAGGCCCCGTGGGTAATGAGAGATGGCCATTCGAGGGCATGTGAAAGATCACAATGTCGAACAGGGCATTCTTTCGCACCATAAACGCTTTGAGTTGCTCAAGATCTGCGCTTTCCCGTGTGTTTATTTTGTCTTCATCTACCACTAAAGACGACGGAGACCACGACTACGAAGATCTGCCGCTTTCCCAGTGAGGAACGTATGACCCACATCGGTGGCTACGCGCCACTGCCGTCGCCACCGCAATCTTCCCCATTCGCATGTTCTCTGTGTCTGTTGGTGTTTGTTCTGGTTTTTCTTTTTTTTTCATATATATTTTCCTATGTTTGAGTCCATGTATAATGATGTGGCAGTCTATGTGTTTCATAGGAGGAAAGAAAAAAATCAGACAAATCATAAGAAACAAAAACTATCTTTATCCACGTTAAATAGTCGGCCGTGCTATGTAGGACGGTCGACGATAATTTGACCATCACATAAGTGATTTCCTATGAAAATCAGTTCGAGGAACTGCGTTTGAAAATCGTCAAAATATTTAAAATTAAATTGGCATCCATACAACAAGTTAAAATTGACTTAGTAATTTCCCAAATTACATTTTAACGGGACAAGCTAACCCCATCACCAGGAGTAGGAAGCAGGAAGAAGGAATAAAAATTCTGATCGTTATCTTGAAATTACTTCAATTATTTCTCCTTTATCATAAGCGCTCGACTCCAGAAGATCAAATATTGTTTAATTCTCCAATTCAATTACAGAAAAATCGTTCATGGATCCCAACATAATTATAAGTGACATGAACTCAAGAGAGAATGACAATAGAAGATCGGATCAAAATATTACGTACTTATACATCAAATAGGTTCCTAATAAGTCTGCCCTAACTTGGTAGCACTCTTTGTAAAAAAATTGTAACTATGATCAACTTTTATAAAACCTTAAGCTTATTCGATGAAGGCATGGCTCAATATTTAAATACTCTAACATTACCCTTACGCGTAAGCCGAATATTGGTCTAAGACTAAAGTGTAGAAATATCTGTTTTTTTCTTTTTTTGTCAGAGTAAGAGGCAAATAAGAACCTCAGAAGATTTGAAGACGGGAACTCCGGCTTAGGAACTGTTTAATATCTAAATACTCTAACACTCTTCATGGATTAGATTTTGGCGAATACACTCAAGGTAGATTATAGAATTTGTATACGTATATTTTTTCATATATCAATGGAGAACTTATAGAATTGGATATTGATACATTACTCAAGTAAGTAAACTTACCATTCTGATAGAACATAAGTGGTGAACTAGAATAGAAATGATGACCAATTAACAGGCTTTTTACCCTTTATACATGGAACGATCACAAGGCAAATCATCAATAAGAAATGACAGTAACAATGCAAAGGAGATCACACACTGTAATTATCATTCTATTTTATTAAATTGCAACCATTTTCATTGTGTAAAAGAGAAATCAATTTAAGACGAGCTGATGATACTTGGTCACCTAGGAGAAACATCTGAAAGGGATAGTTCATTAGCAGTAGAAGCTTTGTGATCGAGTTTTTCACATCTCTCCCAACTGAGAATGCAGGCTGCGATGGTTGAGTAAGTGGGATACTATCACCTCCTAGCATATGAACCACGAGCAACATGGTTGGTCGATCCGCTGGGTCTTCTTGAACGCACAATAGACCGATGTGTATGCATTTTAGCACTTGAACTCCATCACATGACTCTTTGATTGACGGATCGGTAAGTTCCAACCCTCGACCTTCGAACCACAACTTCCATGCCTGTCATTTCGAAAGGGAAATAAGAAAGGACAGTTGTGCAAAATTCTTGGATTTCATATTATAAAAGAGGAGTGACTAGAAACATACAAAGGTGAGAAGGCTTTCACCGTGCTCTCGGAGATGAAAACCATTATTCTTTCGCCCACTTATGATCTCTAGCAAGAGAACTCCAAAACTGAAGACGTCCGATTTAACAGAAAAGAGTCCTTCCATCGCATATTCTGGTGCCATATATCCACTGATAAGAATTATGTGATGAAGATCAATTTGTTGGAAGTTCAAAACAATGCAGATTAATTTTCTATTGAAACTTCTGAAATATGAATGTGCTCATTTTGGTGCTGTTAAGCTGATCATCAGAGTTCTTTGTTGGCTTCATTCAAACATATAACAGACGTAGAAAGATATCAAAGCACTTACTAGGTTCCAACAACCCTATTCGTGTTGGCCTCATCTTGATTTACACCAAAGATCCTTGCCATTCCGAAATCAGATATCTTTGGATTCATCTCTTTGTCTAGTAAAATATTACTAGCTTTCATATCCCTATGGATAATTCTTAGGCGAGAATCCTCATGGAGATATAAAAGTCCTCGAGCTATTCCAAAGGTGATGTTCATGCGCATCTTCCAATCTAAAGATTGCCCCATAGTTGAATCTGTCGACGATGAGAGACTAAAATGAAACTCAACTCTATCAAAACTAAAATTAACTAGCTAAAAAATTCACAACATCTGCTAAAGCTCAAACCGAAAAGGATGACATCCAGGCTTTTGTTGGGCATGTATTCATATATCAAGAGTTTTTCATGTTCTTCCAAGCAGCATCCCAATAACCGGACGAGGTTCCTGTGTTGTAATCTGGCGATCAAAATGACTTCGTTCTTCAACTCGATGAGCCCTTGGCCTGAGGCTCTTGAAAGCCTCTTAACTGCAATTTCTTTTCCATCTGCCAATGTGCCCTGAAACATCATAAAAGTCAGTAGTAAAATCCCTGTTTGAGGATTGCTATTGATAGCCAAATTTATTCATTTCATGTTACGCATAATGACTCTGCCAGTTTGCTGCCATTAGAAGATTTCCCTAATTTCCACATAAATAGCTGTTGAGTCACTTAAATGCTTACCTTGTACACAGGGCCAAACCCGCCTTCCCCAAGTTTACATTCGTCGGAGAAGTTTGCAGTGGCCGCGCGTATGATGTCTAATCGTATCAAAGAGAATTCATGAGAATCCACCGGCTTTTCTCCTCGATAGTTATCCGATGGAAAATCTTCTCCAATTTCTTGTCTTAGATGAAGTAACTGAACCTCTTGGCTGTTTTCCTTCTCTGAGAATCCAGGAGCGTACTCTCATAAGGTAAAGGTTAGAAGATGGTAATTCCAATGGCAAGCAAGATGAAATTCATTTATACCTTTCTGAAATATCTTTGTCCTCTTTAAAAAAATGCATGAACCCGCAATGAATAATAGTAAACACGATCCAATGACTGAGCTAATTATTGCAATCCATGGAGCTTTTCTCCGTTCGACCCCTGTCAAGACAAAGTAATTCCTTGCATCTAATCATACCATAAATCTGCAGATTTTTTTTTCACTGACCGTCAATGGTACCAGGAACTCAGTGAAAGCAAGAGAGAATGATCATAGTTTAGATCATTAAAGCAAGTTGAATGCATTATGATACACAAAACAGCTTATAATGAGAATGAGAAGCAACGGAATGATACTGTTCTACATGATTGATACCTTTAGTGCCGGAATCAGTGCTGGTTTTGTTAGTTGGAGAAGGTACTGGTGCTTGTCCTCTAGGTTCCCCATAAAAAGCATACAGTTCATACCGCACATTACAACTCGGCAGAAGAACTCTCGCACCTTGCTTTCCTTCGATGGAGGCAGGTAAAAGAGCAATTGCAGTTCGCAAGCAACTCCCACAATCGGACTTTGATAAGTCGGGGGTACACTGCACAAGCTCATGCAGGGTCACTGAACTTGAGACATTAAACTTAATGGTCGCGTATAAGCTTTCTGAGGAGATCGCGGAGTCCGTCACGTTTGTGAAAGTTTCCATCAGAATCTGGAGGAACGTGTTGGGATCTGTTACGTTCCTAACGTTGAACATTAAAAATGCTGGTACTGACTCCATGATAGTGAAGAACGATCTGTTAGAGTAGCGCACGAGACACTCATCGTACCATATGATCGCCTCTTTCTCTCCTGGACATTTTTCTAAGATGTTGCTGGTAGCTGAATCGATGCAAGACTGACAGAGATTGGCGACAACATCCCCTCTAAAGAGTAATAGTAAAGTTGCATTAGTAGTCACTTAAATCTGGACAATCATTTTTCAGTTGACACTGGATCACCGTACTTTGTAGAGGATTTCAATGAAGACCATTATATCAGGTCCATCATATATCGTAGTACCAACTGAGACAATTCCATAGATTACAATGATAGAACTAAAAGGTATTACTCAAAAGTTGAAATTTTGGGTATCTTCTGCATGTGATTTACCTGCAGAGGAAGAGACCATAAACTTTGTCCGGATCTTCCCCTTCCGATGTGTTGTAGAAACCATAAATGGGTCCTTGGTTGTAAAGCCGCCTGTAGAGGAGGCGATTGAGGTTGTCCTGGAACTTGCTATAGGCAGTGTAATTGCCCCTACCTGAGCACGACTGGTAAATATACGTCTGTGCACTGACACGAGTGTTTGGGCTGAAGAGGATTAGGCATGAAATCAAGACAGCGAAGGAAATATTTGTTGGTGGATTGATGATCATCTTTTCTTTAGCTTGGAAAGAATGCAAGTTCAATAAGAGTATTTTCATAGACGGCCACGGACTCTCAACTTCCGGAGGGTGAAGAAACTATTTTAAATATCAGTTACGTCGTTGTCACTAAACCACTGGCGTTTGTTTGATTTGATGAGGCCAGCTTGGCGGCTGCTCTTTCTGATGCCGAGTCAACAAAGACGAGTAAGTCCAGAGTTCACGCGGCGGATTCAAGACCGACAGTTGGGCGTGGACGAAGAAACTAGGATGAACTTTCCTGGCCAAAAAGCCAGTTGGGCGTGGACGAAGACTTGGCAATTATAAATCAACTTAAAAGATGAACCGAATGGGGTTGCTCCCCATCATCCTCCCCGTTCAAGATTGGGTTTTGAATCACGGCACATAAGTCCAGATTTCACGTTGCGTATTCAAGACCGGCACTTCAATTGGCTTCTCTTTTTCTCATAAGAAACTAGGATGAACTTTCCAGGCCAAAAAGCCAGTTGGGCGTGGACGAAGACTTGGCAATTATAAGTCAACTTAAAAGATGAACCGAATGGGGTTGCTCCCCATCGTCCTCCCCGTTCAAGATTGGGTTTTGAATCACGGCACATAAGTCCAGATTTCACGTTGCGTATTCAAGACCGGCACTTCAATTGGCTTCTCTTTTTCTCATAAGAAACTAGGATGAACTTTCCAGGCCAAAAAGCCAGTTGGGCGTGGACGAAGACTTGGCAATTATAAGTCTACTTAAAAGATGAACCGAATGGGGTTGCTCCCCATCGTCCTCCACGTTCAAGATTGCCATTTTCACCAGTCTCTAAGAATGACTCACTTAGAATCATTATGGCTTTGGTGGCTCATTATGACTTGGAGTTACACCAAATGGATGTAAAAACCGCCTTTCTTAATGAGAATTTAGAAGAAGAGGTTTATATGGACCAACCCGAAAGCTTTTCAGTTAAAGGAAACGAACACATGGTATGTAAATTAAAGAAGTCAATATATGGACTTACATAAGCTTCCCGACAATGGTATCTTAAGTTTAACGATACCATAACTTCATTTGGATTTAAGGAAAACACCGTTGATCGGTGTATACATATGAAGATTAGTAGGAGCAAGTTTATTTTTCTAGTTCTGTATGTTGATGATATTTTACTTGCTGCTAATGATCTTGGTTTGTTACATGAAACCAAGAAATTTCTCTTTAAGAATTTTGAAATGAAGGATATGGGAGAGGCAACGTATGTGATAGGAATAGAAATATTCCGTGATAGATCACAAGGATTGTTAGGATTGTCTCAGAAAGCCTACATTGAGAAAATTTTAGAGAGATTTAATATGAGTAATTGCTCAGTAGGAATAGTTCCAATTCAGAAAGGTGACAAATTTAGCCTTATGCAATGTCCGAAAAGTGAATTGGAACGAGAACAAATGAAAAATATTCCTTATACATCTGTTATGGGAAGCTTAATGTATGCACAAACTTGCACCGGACACGGACATCGCTTTTCTTTGTCGGAATGCTTTGGGCGGGTATCAAAGTAATCCTGGAATGAATCATTGGAAAGCTGCAAAGAAAGTTCTTAGATACTTGCAAGGAACGAAGAATCATATGCTTACTTATAAAAGATCCGATCATCTCGAGATGATCGGATATTCAGATTCAGACTTAACCGGATGTGCCGATACAAGAAAATCAACGTTTGGTTACTTGTTTCTTCCGGCTGGAGGGGCAATTTCATGGAAAAGTGTGAAACAATCAGTTATTACTGCATCCACTATGGAAGCTGAATTTGTGGCATGCTTTGAAGCCACTATTCATAGATTATGGCTGCGGAATTTTATTTCAGGACTTGTGATTGTCGACAGTATTGCCAAGCCGCTGAAAATTTATTGTGATAACTCTACAACAGTTTTCTTCTCTAAGAACGACAAGTATTCTAAGGGTGCTAAGCATATGGAGATCAAATACTTATCTGTTAAAAAAGAAGTTCAGAAACGAAGAGTGTCAATTGAGCACATTAGCACCAAACTTATGATAGCAGATCCCTTAACAAAAGGACTGCCGCCCAAAACATTTAATGAGCATGTTGAAAAGATGGGTATTTTTGGACGTCATTAATGTTTGTATTATGAATGTATTGAGTTTATGTATTTGACACTTTGAGCTCACTTACGTGTTTCTGATATTTCCTATTTTCTATTTAGTATACATTATGGAAATAGATTAATGTTAAACAGGATAGTTTCTAAAGAAACATTATGGTTGGACTATTACTTTGTACTTCTCATTTATGGATCATGTTAAGTAAAGTGCTATAGTTGTAGTATATAGAAGGGACTATGTCGATTAATGACATACAACCGTTATGACTCATATTAGTTTTCTTTACTTAATTGTGATTATTATGTGATTGCCAATTTAATGAAATTTTTTTTTATAGCATAATATTATTGTGCACATTACAGTTTTTATTAAACCATAAAAGGAATATCATATGGGCCAAGTGGGAGAATGTAAGAATTATTGTGGCCCACATGATATGATTTATTATATGGTTTAATAATTATTGTTATGCTATAAGAATAATAAATATTGGTTACGAAGTTGCGACTCTAATAAATTGAAAGGGTATATCGCTTTGATGGAAGGCACATTTTCAATGAACGTATAAATAGAGTCCGGTCCTCTCTCCACCCACAACGAACAACAATAACTTAAAGAAATTTGGTATTCTCTCCTCCATCAATTGAATACAGTAAGGAATAGTGGGTTAAGGGAGAGAAATCGGATTTCTTCATTTGGTTCGAGTTCTTTGGGTTGGCTACAACAATCATCATCAAGTGTAGCGCTATGGATAAATGTATGTCTTCATCTAATTATGAAAATCATAGAGATCAAAAGATCATTGTTTATTTTGAATTTCCGCATCAAGTATTAAATGAATTGTCTAACATAGAAACCATAAATGGGTCCTTGGTTGTAAAGCCGCTGGTAGAGGAGGCGATTGAGGTTGTCCTGGAACTTGCCAGGGAAAGTGTTAATTGCCCCCACCTGAGCACGACTTGTAAAGATACGTCTGTGCACTGACACGAGTGTTTGGGATGAAGAGGATTAGGCATGAAATCAAGACAGTGAAGGAAATATTTGTTGGTGGATTGATGATCATCTTTTCTTTAGCTTGGAAATAATGAAACTATTTTAAATAGCAGTTACGTCGTTGTCGCTAAACCACTGCGTTTGCTTGATTTGATAAAGTCCAGCTTGGTGGCTGCTCTTTCTGATGCCGAGTCAACGAAGACACATAAGTCCAGATTTCATGTTGCGTATTCAAGACCGGCACTTCAATTGGCTTCTCTTTTTCTCATAAGAAACTAGGATGAACTTTCCAGGCCAAAAAGCCAGTTGGGCGTGGACGAAGACTTGGCAATTATAAGTCAACTTAAAAGATGAACCGAATGGGGTTGCTCCCCATCGTCCTCCCCGTTCAAGATTGGGTTTTGAATCACGG
Organism: Eucalyptus microcorys; assembly: GCA_014182515.1. Classification (NCBI taxonomy): domain Eukaryota; kingdom Viridiplantae; phylum Streptophyta; class Magnoliopsida; order Myrtales; family Myrtaceae; genus Eucalyptus; species Eucalyptus microcorys. The sequence continues at coordinate 22,821,620 of CM024566.1, forward strand.
CACTTATGCATTCTATTGGGATCAACAAGGAACATAGACCTGCGTGTTTCTGATAATCATTTGGTGTGTGTATAAGGTGAGACTTGCCACATCATCGTACGTTTTTGTTAGAAAAGGCAAAATGGGAACTCCGATGAAACTCGAATGTACGTTGCTCATCCCATTGTGGAAGCACGGAGATGCTCATCAAAAGTCAACTGTTTTCGTATAAGTTGAGATATCTTAATGTCTTCTAGAATTTTATTTAAATGTGCATCGTTCGCATTAAATGAACACCCATGTATATGCGGTCTCGTGAGAGGGATTAGAGAAAGGAATCGTAATTTGAAATATTCATACAATATTCAGCAAGCTCTATTATTTCTCTGTTTATTCATTGAAAATATTATATGGATATCATTCTTCTCTTGTTTTCTTTTATAGCCACATCTCGGAAGATACTGTATGACAAAGAATCATTTCACATTGATATGATGGATATAGTAAGTTACTGACTATTTTGACCTATGCAATTGGTCGGAAATAGTAACTTTCCTCTATATGTGTTGATACATAAATTTTTGTGACTCAATTATTCGTTAATTACATAAAAAATTATTGATTAATTTTTAACCCCTAACAAAAATTAATTTCATTAAATTGCATCGCATATAGACAATGGGATTATTAGCGTTACTAGTATCAATTATTAAAATGTTCAAAAAAATAATTATAAAAAAATTTAATTAAAAAAAGGAAGAGGGCCGGCCAGGGCCGGTCCGGCCTGGCCCCTTCTTCTTTTTCTTCTTTTCCGTCCCTCCCACTGGGCCGGTCCATCCTCCCTTTCCCTCGGCCCGGCCCGACTAAGAGTTGAGAGAGGGCAGAGAGTGAGAGAGCAGCTTGGCCGCGCCCGTGGCCGCGCCCGAGGTCCTGCTTCTCGGCATCCTTTCTTCTGGTGAGTCCTTCTTTGAGTTCAACCCCCCTCGACTCAAGGATCCCGTCTCGGTGACATTAAGGCGGCTGGCCATAGCTCGATCCGTCTCGAGCCCGCCTGCTAGCCGTCGCCAAGCTGGGTAGGGCCCCATCACCTGAGCTCACAAATGCGCTTCGTTTTGCCCTGTTTTCGGGCTCGCTGGGCGGGGCTCGCAGTTCCTCGCTTCGTGCGGATTCCGACCTCGACGGTGCTGCAATTGGTTGTCTTTGGACGCTGCTTGGTTTTTAAGTTTCTGTCCCGGTCGAGCTTTCGTTAGTTTTTCAGTCGACGAACCCCAGGTGTTTGATGTTTTGCCTAGGCCAGATCCGCAGTGGCATTTCTTTGTTTTTTTTGTTTTTTTGTTTTTTTTGGGTGATCTGGCCATGGGCGATCTGGTGAAAGTGAGAGTTCACGGTGACAGCACAAGAGGTTGTTGAAGGATGTTAGCGTTGGGACCGTGGTTTGGTGGTTTAGGCATTCGATGGCCACGACTGGAGTTGCGGTGATCGATAATGATGGTCGAACATGGCAGCCAACGTCAACAGGCATCTAACGATTTACTGTAAAACATATTGTTCACGGCTGGAATTTTGTTGTTCTTGAATCAGTGGGCAAATTTTCAAGCTGCGTTTGGCAGTTATGATAAAATTTGAAATAGAATATGATTTATCCTATCTTATATTTAATACTTGCTTAGAATAGAATAAAGTCGGATATAAGGGATATAGGCCGAATAAAATTATCTCATGGGAAAAGTAGGATAAAGATGGATAGTATTTCTAATATCCATAATAGGAAAGTTATTTTTATCAAATAACAAATTTCTTAAATTAAAAAATTAAAATTATATTTTAATATAAATAATGTTTGAATTCTAATTTAAGAAATTACAAATTACAAATAAAAATTTATTTTTTTAATTTAATCTGATTTTAATTTATATATCCAACCTTAATTATATATTATAATAAACATTCAATCTATAAATTATATTTTTATATTTATTACATATTTTAGGTATGTTAGTACAGTTTACTATTTGATAAATTTTTAGTAAAGAACAATGAAAGGGGAAAAAAGAAATAATAAAGAAAATAATTTTAAAAGGAGGAAAAAAATAAAAAATAAAAAAAAAAAAAAATTAAGAAATAGTGTCACAGAGATTTTCACCATCTCCGTTTATAAACTTTTAGGTTCATTTACAATGATATACCGTTTATATTAGAAAAATGTATATAATATGATGTGAATATATCCAACTTTAATACTGTGATTCACCGAATAGTGGATATGATATAGAAAAATCCGAAGATTTTATATCATATCATATCAAGTCTTATTTTGATTAGAAATCCAGATGACCAAACGTAACTTAAGTGTTTTGAGCGTGCTCGAAGAGGACGAAGGAGAGTAGTGGACTTTGGGCTCATTTAGACTGGGTGAGCCTTGGGCTTGAAGTATTAATTTGGGTGTAATTGGGCTTCGTTTTTAGTTTTTACTATAAGGGGTAGGTAGTAAGTGTTGGGCTTAAATGGGCTTGTTTGGGTTTATTTTGGTTGAATGGGCTTTGGCTTTTGTCATTGGGTTTTATTTTGTTGAGCCCATTCCTTTCTTAAGGCCTTTGATGCCATGGCCCAGTCTGTAGAGCAGCAGCAGCCCATGCTCGTCCATGGGCCCAGCCTGACTCCCATTTTCAGATAAAAATAAAGAATATTTTTATTAAAAATTCAAAAAATTCAAAATAATTTATCTTTCCAAAAGTTATGAGAGGGCTTAAGAGTTAGTTTTTTTTTGTCCTAAACAAAACCTTGAATGGCTTCCGTTTCAATGGGTTTCCCTTCGGGTCGAAAAGGGGTATTCCCCCACAGGGCTCTCCGCCACAATCCCCCTTCGGGGGGATAAGGATCCCACCCTGGATTCCCGCGATGCCTTCCCCAGGGCTGCCTGGGCACGGTACAGGAAAATGAAAGGGGCTCCCCCCGAGAAATGGGGGGAGTGTGGCGGAGAGCCTGACTCCCATTTTCAGATAAAAATAAAGAATATTTTTATTAAAAATTCAAAAAATTCAAAATAATTTATCTTTTCCAAAAGTAATGAGAAGGCTTAGAGTTAGTTTTTGACCAATTTTCTCAAAAAAAATGTGTGAAAATCCTTAATAAATAAAAACCCATGCTCAAAATTGAACATGTTGTTAGGCTTCACCAAAGGATTTGAGTGTTCTTAGAGACAAATGATAGGTGGTCGTTTACGTATTTCAATTTTGACTATTATGTGATTGCACACTTTCAATATGTTAATTGTAGTTTCTCTTTAGCCTACTTCTTTTTTTTTTCGGTCATATGTTTATGTTAATACCTGATTTTGGTCAACACGTCAAAAAAGTAAAAAGATTGAGATTTGAGTTTTCACCCGCAACAAAGCCAATTTCTCGATAAAAAAAAAATGTCGTTTTTCATTTCTTTCTTTTGCATTGTTGTTTTAAGTAATTTTCTAACCATTTTCAAATAAATACCCGAAAAGTGAAATGGTTGATTTTTAGGTTATTTTTTTGGTCAACTTGACCAAAAAGTCAACTCATATAAAAAATTGGCTCTCCGCCCCCAAAAAGATGTCAATTAGCTTAAATTTCACTCTTTCTTAAAACAATTTTATAAAATCCAAAGATTTGACCGAAAAATAACTAAAGGTTTGACTTTTAATCAAAGACAAAAAAATTGGAAAAATTAAAAATCCTCAAAACACTTTGTTTTAGTATCAATTTGATTTTTGTGGCCAAAATTTGGAAAAATTCAATTAAGAATCTTATTTTCCGAATTTTTCAATTTTAGGTTCTAAATTGACCAAAAATAAGATTATTTTTGCTTTAGCCATAGTTAGCTGTAGCTTCTTTTACAACATTTGATCTATGGGCTATTTTTAATACACTCGTTCATTCGATTTCGCAAATTACCATGGTGAAAGGCAAATTACCATTTTAAACCCTAATTAAAGGGTCAAAATCGATTCTTCATGATTTACGAACTAACGATTATTTTACACTCATTTTATTCGAGATAAGTCCAAATCCAGAGTCAACTTTGAGAAATTCACATGAACTTTTACTCTCTTGAATGTAGGAAAATCGAACTATTGAGCTTTAATTGACGAAGCTTAGGTTGACCCATTCAAGACTTTGGCACTTTAATTCGAGATCAATTTAAATGCATAAGGTGATCCTACACATGGGTAACTAGTTAAATAGATCTATAGCAATATTCATTGAATTTAAATTCAATTAATTTGCAATTTTCACCAAAGAATTGCATGAGCAATTTAGGCTTGATTTCATATACCCATGGTTTTGACCTGTTTTTTTTCATGAGCCCATATAATGCATTTACAGAATTTAATTGGCTTAATTTGATCAAAGTTGGACAATTTTTCCTCGAATTGTGCAAGTTTTCTCTTCAACAAATTGCCTAAATTTTGAACTCACAAGGGTCATGCAAACGTAAATCAACAAGAACCAGCAAGAACAAGTCAAGAACCAGACAAACTGGCGTGAACCGATTTGACTAGCCATCGGCAAGGCTAGCCGGTTCGGCCCCTTGTCGATTGGTTCTAGATCTCTGGCGACCGATTTCGGGCTCTTCATCTTATCAATTTCATCCTCGTGTCCTTACATTTTCATGATTTTGCAGATTGACCCTCAAATTTTGTGAATTTGCAATTGAAAGGTACTACTCAAAAGTTGAAATTTTGGGTATCTTTTGGATGTAATTTACCTGCGGAGGAAGAGGCCATAAACTCTGTCAGGATATTCTCCTTCCGTCCAGTTGTAAAAACCGGAGATGGGTCCTTGGTCAAAGTGCCGCCTGTAGAGGAGGCGGATAAGGTTTTTATGAAAATTGACATCCGCACTGTAGTTGCCCCTACCATCATCATTGTCAAGTGTTATATCTATTTCATAAACAAAAAATAACACAAATAATGCCTAAATTTAGGCATAATATGCAATAACTAAACTTTTAATTTGTTCAATATGATACTAGAATCATTGATATTAGTTCAATGTGGTCATCCTATTTGCTCAAATGATATATAAGATGTTCTTTGATAACATGGATTATTTTATGTGTTGAGTTGATCTTCAAAAATAATGAGTCAACTTGTCCATCATTTGATCCATCAACTTTATAAAAGGAAAAAGAAATATGTCCATCATTGTCTGATGATAGGGATAATTATATTATAGCTATCTTACTTAGACAATCCACGTGGAACCGTTTTTGGTTGTCCACCACTCAAATTTAATGGGCTAGAAACCATTTTAGCATATGTCCTAAATGTGAATCAATGAAAGGATAGCTAATTAGGGACTAGGCTAAATATTTATTAATAGTTTAGAGATCATATTAAATAAATTGAATATAGTTTAGAGATCATATTAAATAAATTGAAAGTATGAAGGTAATATTGCATATTTGAAAGTTCATTTGTATACTTCTTTCATTTATGAAATTTCTTTTTCCCCAAAACGGTACAAACGGCTCGTTTTCACCACCCAAAAAACAATCCGCGCAATCCATCGCCAGCCAATAACTGCCAGCCTAATCTCCACGTGTCAAATCCATATAAAAGAAAAAAAGAGAACAAATATAGCCAGAGGGGGGCATCGCCTTCCTCAACGAAACCAAACCAGAAAAGCTCCCGTTCGCCATTAGCCATGAGAGCATCGCCACTCCACTCTCCCATTCGTTGCTCTTCCCCAAACCCACCACCACCGCAACCGCAACCGCCGCCGCCGCCGCCGCCATCTTCCCTTTCGACCTCCGCCACAACCCAATTGGCCACGAAGCTCCCCAAGAGCCTCCTCCACAAGCACCCGCTCTACACTCCGACCCACCCCACATCTCCCTCCAGTTCAAGGAGAAGATCCTCTGCCTCGAGATCATGGGCGTCGACGCGAGCCGGGCCCTCGCCCTCAACCCGTCCCTCCGCGGCGCCTCCCTCCACTCCATCCACTCCGTCGTCTCCTTCCTCCAGTCCAAGGGCATCCACCAGAAGGACCTGGGCCGGATCTTCGGCATATGCCCCAAGCTCCTCACCGCCGACATCGAGTCCGACCTCTGCCCCGTCTTCGGCTTCCTGTCCCGGGACCTCCGCGTCCCCGATGACGGCTTCCGGAGGGCCATCAACAAGTGCCCGAGGTTGCTGGTCTCCAGCGTCCGGGACCAGCTCAGGCCTGCTCTGTTTTACCTCCAGAGGCTTGGCTTCAGTGACCTTCACGCCCTGGCCTACCAGGACCCGATACTGCTGGTCTCCAGCGTGGAGAACACGCTGATCCCGAAGCTCAAGTACCTGGAGAGCGTCGGGTTCTCGCGGGACGAGGCGGTCGGTATGGTCCGGAGGTGCCCCGCCCTGTTCACCTTCAGCATCGACAACAACTTCAAGCCGAAGTTCGAGTATTTCAGCCAGGAGATGGGCGGGAGGCTGGAGGAGCTGAGGGGCTTCCCTCAGTACTTCGCCTTCAGCTTGGAGAAGAGGATAAAGCCGAGGCACACGGAAGTGATGGAGAGTGGGGTCAGAGTGGCCTTGCCTGTGATGCTTAAGAGCACCGACGAGGAGTTCCGCGAGCTGATAAGGCAGGGCCTTGGTGGTGCTGGATGAGGCTGGGTGGGTCCCTTCTATTTCTTCTTCTTTTTTCTGTACATTGCTTTCTTTTGTATGCCAGAAGGAATGAACAACGTTGAGGGCTGGGGTAATTTGATCTGCCTCTCTTTTGATCTGTAAAGGACAATCGAATGAATGCAATGGTGATTGCATTGGACCATTGATGAGCAATGTCCTTTGGGTGCACTGAGAGAAGAAAAACAGTTCGTTCCACCATTGATCTGTTCTCGAAATCGAGATAGGACTCCTGAATAAATCTTGGGCACATCTTCAGATGGCACCAACGAAATCATACAATATATCAAAAGCATCAGAAAGAGCAATGCTTGGTATTGCGAAAAGAAAAGAAGGTTCAAACATCAGTTAAAGTCTGTATTTGAAGCAAGAAGACTTCCAACTATAAAAAGTTGAGTAAAGAGCCAATTGAATTTCACATTGCTGTCGGGCAAGACCCGTTTGAGCTCTTTGTATGACTTAGCTTTTCTAGGCTTTGATGCTTACAACGAGGCTTGAAAAGGCGGAACAGCACTCGCACTCGTATGAGACGGCAATTGCATGATAAAGCTTTTGAAACACGGATGATCGGTAGATCTGGACAGCTGAAGTGTCGCTCGAGAAAGCCTTGGAAACCCGCCTGATTGCAGACACCGCTTGACGCTGCAAATGTTAGGGTTATATGTTAGAGAGAAAGAGAGGCCTAGTCTCACACAAAACCCAGTATCACGTTTAGTGATCAATTGCTATACACAGTTTCCGGACCAGGCCTCGGGTTTAAGATTTAAGCCGGTACCTCACAGCCAAATGAGAAAAGGAAAAGGATGTGTTGCATCGTCTTGTCTTTCGGTTACTATCCGTAGTTTGCCTCCGACCTCCAGAACAGTATCTAAGAAAAAAGACTTCACTTCATTCTTTTGCATTTCCGTACCTCTGTAACTCTACATGATGCTGCATTTTGCATCTCCAATGTGTGACCGGTCTTATTCTTATTGATCAATATTCTCTTGTTCCTGGTGACCCTATAGAACAAGATGGTAGTCAAAATCTCGAGGATGCTATGCGCAACTGTCATTTAACTATATTGACTGAAACATCCTCTGTAATTTGGCGGGACGGCCTTACTGTGGTGCCCTGAGTAGAAGTCTCCGGTCGACTTTTAGCAAGAGAACCTCCAGCTTGTTCTGCTATGGTTTCATCTGACTTCCAAACGAAATCTTTTAGAACCTGCTAGATTCTTGACTATAAAGTTCCGTGTGTTTCACAAAAAAGTAATGATTTAGAAAAAAAAAAATTCCTTAAAATGATCTCTTATATCATCGGAAATAATTAGCCAAAGAGAACTTTTTTTCATAATTGACAATAATTTATCTCTAACTATTTTTGTGAACAATTAAAATATTTTCCTCTCATTTATTTTTGTAAGCAATTCAAGTAATCATTTTCAGAAAAACATTTTCCAATTTTTTTCAACAACTTGTCTAAAAGCTCTAAGTTTTGGGCCGAAGGCTTAGTTAATTTGAAAACGTTCTGAAAACTTACTCTAACCAACCGCAATGCCTCAGGCAAATAGGAAACCCAAATCCAACATCTTCTTCGTCAAAAGTTGGCTAACATTGAACAATTTAGAAGGCAAACCTGACTCTTTTGGGGAACTTAGCAGCTATAATCTAATTTGGTTAAAAGCTCATTGCTCACCTAGCATTGGCTTCTTGCTGAGACATGCTCTTCCATGAGTTGACACCAATTTTACAACATAATTTCAACAGTTGAGATTGTGAGAACAGTTTTTGCTCATTTGTATGAGAGTGCTGTGAAATCTTTCTAGAAATTGCAGCAAGCTAACTTTTAGAGAGCACATGATCTCATCACTCTTTTAGAAGAAACATGAATAGATTAAAGGGTAAAACTGAAGCCCCAACATCTTTTCTATCAACAAGCACATGAAGAACAAACACGAAGGGGTCAAGCAAATGCCGTAAGATGGAGATGCTATACCATATAAAATTCCAGGGTATCTCTGCCTGACCTGCGAAGTTCAACCATATATAGGGAAGGTGCCACTGCAAAAATCTGAAACCAAACCCGGCTTTATGCAGTTGAGGTAGTGAGAATGCTTCCTGAACAAAAAGGAAAGTGCTAAAACTTTTGGCATGAAATTTTTCTGCATTAGCGAGTCTCGTTTGGTAGACGCTGACAGCAATCTGAAGTGAAGAAACAGATGATTACCACAATTGCGACTGCCAAGTGGCCTTCCCTTCCAGTCGTTCCTCCAAGAAGCTTCATCTGAAATTTGTAGTGAAAAGATTTCAGATCGAGCAGTGATCGAGTTGTTACATACTCAGATTCATTAATTCATGTTGGATTGTCCAAGGACTTTCTTCTGAGAAAGTATCTCGTGGAAGAGTGAAATGAGAATCGCGACCATATGACTTTTTATCATGAGCCATCAAGTTCCACAGAACTTCACGCTGATAAATTGAGCTTCTTCAGGGGAGATGATTACTATAGATTGAAGGGTCAATATCTTAGAAGGTGAAGGGGCCCTGAAAACATTAACTAAGAATGATATCCTGACTGAATACTCAAATGGCCAGATGCAGACTTAGAACAAGAGATTGAGTGATAAGTACCTTGAAGTTGCTCTTTTTATGTCGAAACCCAACAGGATATCTGCTTCCTCAATCTTTGCAATTATCTCACGAGGAAGCATCTTGATGTGAATCTGGTTTCTCTTTTAACGAGTACCTGAACAACAGATTGAGTTTGGCTATACAAAGCTTTAGGCTGCAAACAAATTGGGCATAATAAAACGCCTGAGTTATTCTTTCTCGACATACTACTGAGAAAGACTGTAAAATGAACAGTGACAAGTCTTTTCGGTGTTCGTTTTACTGAAAGCAACATCTGATGTATTTTACTTTTATTAACTATTGATTAAGCTGAGTAGACATCCCATTGACTTCTCGAAAAGGGTACTGAGGTCGAGACCCTGGGAGGTTGAGATGAGCTCAAACACATTCCCAGTGTCCACCAACAGGCCCTTCTTCTTGCCTCTTCACAGAAAGGTTCTGGGCGTCCTGATACCAAGAAGGAGCACAGGGACACGCGCAAGTCACATTTTCTTGTCTTTCAGAACCACTGAATCACTATGTAGATTTACTCGAACGGGTGGATGTAGAGGGACGGATCTCACTCACCCTGGTCCAACTGAAGATAACGTCAATGTCTTCAAGACTAACATCAGCTTGTTCAAGAATACGAGGCTTGTATCTTTTCTCAAAGCACCTGTTCTCGGTAAATTCAGGTATCATGATACACTGCCCCACGAAACCAACACAGATAAAGAGAAGTAACAAAAAGGCACTTTCGATTGGATCAACGATGAGTGAACTAAAATCTATTGAAACAATCATTACTTTCAACGCTCCTGCTGCGAAGCAAAGAAAGTGGCCAGCAAGAGTAACCTACCGTCACGAGGTTAGGATCCAGAATTGTTCTGATGAGTTTCTTTGCAATTGAGGAGAACCATGGAGTACAAGTGAATTCAGCTTTGAATATCTGCACCACAATTGGGAGCAAAATTCATCTACTATAGGTGAATTATGGGAAACAGAACATTGCCTGCTCGTGATGGGCATCACTATGTATTTATGCCTAGTCAGTACGCATTGATTTCAAATTCACTTATCTTAAATGCAGACATTCGAAAGTACTTTCATTGATACTGTCCAAAGAGAATGCCTCAAAACACCAGACTTTCTCCCGACGGACAGTGTATAGCCTCTTGTCGAACGTCCTGTACGACTTGCTTACGGCATTTAGACACGTAAGTTCCCTATTAACTCCCAAGAGATCTTACTTCTTAAGCAACGTGGTACGAACTACAGTTACCTAATCACGAATCTTTATTAGCCAAATGCACTGGCCAGTTCTGCCACGACGCGCCAAACTTGGGATGTCAATAAAACTCGGGAGTAGATACAGTGAGTTCTAAGATTACTCTTTTCTTTCTTTTTAATCAATAATTACATTTCCTTCCTTCACCAGATAGTTAGAGATACAGCAGATAACAAGAGGGACAAATCACCGATAATCAAAACCTGGAAGGTTTAACTTGATTTGTTGCGCAGAGGGGTGTTAAGATTAGAAAGGCAAGGAAGAAAACTGGAACCTTTACCTCTTCATGCAATACCGTGAGATTGGATTCTTCAAGTGGGAAGTAGCCAGCCATTAGGTTGACCTGCACGCCAATTAAACGATGACTAAACCTCCGGTGCGACATGGATCGGCTCTCCACAAGTTGTGTGAAACAGCGGTCCATCTTCCTAAACGAGTCAAAGACAAGTCGATTCCTACACCAATTACAGTGAGTATCTTCCCAAATGGTTTCCCGGATTTCTCAGACCTCAGAAACATCTAAATAGCAAAAAAGATTCATCTTCAAAGAATGTTATCAAAATTTTATCTAAATAATGTTCATATGAATTCATTTTAACCAAAGAATCTGTCCGAAGATCTCATTCATAAATCAGACGTGATATAAATATAATGTATTATCAAAATGGTTATACGAAAAGAAAAAGGCTATGCACGCTGATAGACAGTGACCATAATAAGACGCATTCAATTGGCAACTTAATCAATTAGAATCGGTAGTGGAATTTGGGCTCCAGAGTTGGTGGTCGATAGAATAACCCAATCAACTATTCATCGACAAACTTTTATGTCCATATAATTTTCAAATTTATTGGGCTTTTATAAACATCTACAATTATGTCTTTTTCTGCACAAATTTTTACAACCATACTGCATTAGTCCCTAAACTTTCTCCAACATCACATATTCCACCCCAGAAGGACTACAAAAAAAAATTATTTGGCAAAATTCCAAAGTGTTCTTTTGAGGAAGGAGAAAAAAATGTTCATAAGTATGAATTCTATGGGCATTTGTACTATACTATAAGTAAAAAATAATCATTTTTTTCTCATTTATAATAAAAGGGAAAATAACTTAATAGACAATTATAATGGAAGGTCTGGTTGAATTGACATATGCTTCTAACCTGTAAATATTTCCAAAACATGTGAGACATGTACTTTTATGTTTTTTACTCTAACACTTGAAATCATGCAACTTTCATATGCAAATGCTTGCATAATATTTTATTAATTTCCTTAAACTTTATCGATATTTTTATGTCTAAATTACGGACAAGAAGTCATCTATAGAATGGGATAATAACATCCATAGTTCTTGAACTTTTACTCGTTTTATTAAAATTATTAACCAAATATGCTAACGCAGATTGAATATTTTATTTAGTTTATGACTTATATTTTTCATTTTCTCTCTCAATTATGCCACGTCAATTTAGTTTTGATCCCAGCACAGAAATGTTTATTAATTATGTCACTAAAGTAAAAACCAAACATAGCACACTAATATGTTGGATCACATGATACAAAATATTTAAGATGTGAACCTTATATAAATATTTAACATGTTATATGTACTTGTATATGTACCTAAACTTGTTATGTTAACACAAGTAATATTTTAAATTGTTTAACTAAACGAGGCAAAGTGTGTTAAACAAGGGAAATTGTTTAACTAAACGAGGCAAAGTGTGTTAAACAAGGGAAAGGGTCAATTCATACTTGACATTTTTATTATTCATTCGGTGAAGCTTAGACGAACACATTAACAGTGAAGTCCGTTTATTTTGTCATGGGGTTGTTGAAAATTAATAATCTTATATAACGGCCATCGAGGTTTATCTTGAGGAGTATTTAATGATCCTCACCATGCTCAAGCAAAGATTGTTAGAGGTAGAACCAAAAATAATTTCTTAAGGACGAAATTGGACAATAAATTAATTTCCAGAACGGGATTGAACAAAAAAGATGAAAAGTTGCTAGCTTTAACGACCAATTTTGCAAATTTTATTAAATCTCTTATGGAAGGACCACAGTGAATGAAAAATAAAGAAGTTCAGTGACAATTTATTAAAAAAAAAAGAAATTCAAGGTGACGTTGGACTTGAACATGAGTTCGAGAACTAGTAATGTCATTTCCCTTGACCTATCTGTGATGCACTATCTATTTATCCCCTTATAAGAAGAAGGGTTAATATCCTGAAAAATCCCAAACCGGTACACTTGTAACAAATTTACCTCAAACTATTTTTTTAATCACCAAAAACCCTAAACTGGTATACCTTTGACAAATTTACCCCAAACTGGTACACTTATGACAAATTTACCCTGTTAATTTTCATTAAATTTTATTGTCAAATTATTAAGTTAAATGACACGTAATAATTGACTAATATACCAATTTGGGATTTTACGTTCTATTTGTCATAGTTTACAATTTTTGTGATTATTTTTATGGTATTAATCCAATTTAACGAGGGTATATTTATCACAAATTTACCAGTTTAGTATTTTTTGCAATTGAATAAATTAGTTTGGGGTAAAATTGTCATAAATGTACAAGTTTAGGTTTTTTTATGATTAGTCGGGGTAAATTTGTCACAGAAGTACTAGTTTGGGGCTTTTCATGGTAAAAAAAAAAAAAAATAGTTTGAGGTAAATTTGTCACAAGTGTACCAGTTTGGGGTTTTTCAGGATTTTAACCCTAAGAATTTTTTTTTTTTTTATGACCCGGGAACCCTCATACAGCCGGCAGCCGGCTAGGTAAACCCGGGGGGACACTAGCGGAGGACCCACCACCCTGACATCCCGCTTAAGACACCAAATGCCTCCATTGGGTTTCGAACCCTTCACCTTTAAGGAAGGATCGATGGAATGGTAGAAAGGGATCCTAAGGTGATCTCAATTGTTTTAGGACAACAGGTTTTAAAAAACCTTTTTTACTTAGAAATTCTTTTTATTCAATAACCCTTTCTAGTCTCCTTCAAATTACAGCACATGTTTAATGTTTCATGTCAAACACATGAAATTTTAAGCAATTTTACTTATACAACACTAAAATTTTCATATCACATGGAAAATAAAATGATCCAATAATTAATACGAAAAGGAATGATTCAAAATATGCATCGCAATTTCAAAAGATAATGATAACCTTCTAAATTACCTACAAAAAATTAATAGAAAACTTTGTCATTCGAATTTAAATAATTACAACCCGATATCATCACCATTTTATAATGCAATGTAAGGTTACTCTCTCTCATCGAGCATCAATCAACTTTTTTGGTCTCACGATTCCACCAAACTTAAAGTTAAATCTTCAACATTTCGAAAAAAAAAAAAATTAAAATCAGTCTATTGAAAAATAAATTAAATCATTTATTGATTTTTTATTTTTTGTTTTGCACCTGTTGTACTAATGTGCTGTAGTGCTCTCCTTCATGCTGCCGGCCAAAGGCAAAACCCCCATCTCTCTGTTTCTGTCTCCTCCTCGCTCTCGCCACTCGCCAGCAAAACTTCACTTAGAGCGTCGAAGCTGCGGCGGCTGCGGCGGCAACGGCCGACCTCCGGTCACCGGCGACTCCGAAGCCCTCCGGTCGGACGACCCTTGACGGCCATATCGTCGGCGGTTGAGGTTTGATTCGAACCCACCGATGTCCATGCCCTCAACCTGTCGCGTTTCTTCTCTTTTCTCCGCTCCTCTTCACTAAATTTACCGTCTTTTCAATCATTTTGACCTAATTATTCCCGTAGTCCCCTATTGATGTTAGCTGCAACGTTACGTTGGGATTTGATGCTTCGGTTACCTTATTGTGACAGTGCGAGTTTGTGTTTGAGTCTATGATGGGTCTTGGGTAGTAATGAGCTTCTTGGAGATCAGGGTTCGTGGCTATGTTCTTCGACATTTGAGCTTAACCATCTGCCAATTCATCTCCCTTAATTGTAGATGCTGCGAAAATGGGGAAATTGCGGTTAATTTTCTCGGGTGAATGATGAAGCATATAGTAATGCAGCATTAGGTGGGTCGTGGTGTTTCATCATGACTTTGATTGGATCCATGTGATTTGATGTTATGGGAATACTAGTATTATAGGCTTTGGCCGCATTAACTGCTTTTTTCAATTAAGCAGCCAAATGCCCCGCCGGCAAAGGCTGAGAAGATACTATACAACCCACTATTGCTCCAAATCGCCATTGCTGCAGAACTCCAACGGCTAGAATTTTCTCTTAAACATAGGCGTAGCTGGACATTCTGAACCAACCTTGACCAAATAAGGTTGCACAATTCCCAATTATAAGCCTTTCTTCACCTGTTTTGGGTTTTTCATTTGTGGTGATGTAGTGTAGCTATGGCTCTTACTTCAACTTAAGTAAATATCAGTATGGAATCAGGGAACGCTTTATTTCTGTCTTAGAAGTGTGAGGCACCCTTTAAGATTTTTAGCTGCTTCTAGGTAGATGAATTGATTTTTGACTGTATAAGTCGGTTCTCACAGATCCTGCATTCATGCTGCAAAAATACGAATGCAAATGTCGAGCATGCTTGCATGGGCTTTCTAGACTTTTGTGCTTATATGTTAATCTAATGACTCTGTGATAAGCTTATGTACTTATCCCTGTATGCACCCTATTAATTATAATTCTACTTTGCTAGTGCCTGCCAGTCTGCTTACAGTAGTTCTCTACATATGTCAGACCGCTATAGATGCATGTGAGTATAATTTACTTGAAGTTTCAAACCTTCTCTCACTGTTTCTTTTTCAGGATGGAGCCAACCTTTATGGTTGTTTAGTACATATTTTTAAAGCAACTTTTGGTTGGAATTGGTAGCCTGCTCTTATAAATTCCTCTGCTGAAAGAAATCGAAATCGAATTCACCCTTTCAACTCAGTCATGCAATCATCTTTTCAGCTTCAGTCACCCTTGTTTTTTTTTGTGACGGTAACAGGTATACATCTCATCTAGCATTTGAATTTGCTTTTTATGTTTTGTGCCTGATATTTACTACTTTGAGCATATTGCAGTAGTCGAAGTATACAATTGCATGGATGGATGCAAACAAAAATACCGAGTTCAGTTCAGCTTGTCAAGAAACTTAAAATCAGAAAGGGGATCCAGCATTATAAATTCATCTTGCCCAGTAAAGAGACTAAATTGGCAGCTGTTCCCAATACAGATGATGGCCACCTTTCTGTTTCTACATTGGAAGAAGAAGCCAATAAAAATAATGAATTCTTTGTCAAAGTAGACACCTGGTTTAACAAATGGTCGCCTCCCAGGTACCTGTGGAGGGGACTATCAGTTCTTATCCTGGCAGGACAGGTTATTATCAGGACACTGAAGGGGAAACTCCACTGGAGGAACACTCTGCAACAGTTGGAGAGAGTTGGCCCGAAATCAGTTGGAGTTTGCCTCTTGACTTCTGCTTTTGTAGGCATGGCTTTCACCATTCAGTTTGTCAGAGAATTTACAAGGTTGGGATTGAATAGGGCAGTTGGCGGGGTATTGGCCTTAGCTTTCTCCAGGGAGCTGAGTCCTGTTGTAACATCTATTGTGGTTGCCGGACGTGTTGGAAGTGCATTTGCTGCAGAGTTGGGGACTATGCAGGTATCTGAGCAAACTGACACCTTGAGAGTTCTCGGCACGAATCCTGTGGATTACTTAGTCACGCCAAGGGTGATTGCTTCTTGTGTTGCATTACCATTTCTGACATTAATGTGTTTCACGGTGGGGATGGCGTCGAGTGCCCTCCTGGCTGATAGCGTTTATGGTGTTAGCATTAACATTATCTTGGACTCGGCGCAAAGAGCTCTCAGATCATGGGATATTATAAGTGCAATGATCAAGTCCCAGGTTTTTGGAGCAATTATATCTATCGTTAGCTGTGCTTGGGGAGTCACAACCATGGGAGGGGCCAAGGGTGTGGGCGAGTCGACAACTTCTGCTGTGGTCATCTCACTTGTCGGTATATTTGTTGCAGATTTTGCACTCTCTTACTGTTTCTTTCAGGGAGCAGGGGATTCATTGAAGAAGTTGTGAGGTGGCATACCTTGTACTTGGACGTGTACTAGTCTTAACCTTTATAGTTCCGTGTCATTTCTGTTTAGTTTGTTTACTTACATCTACATTTAGGAATTTTTGAGTGTTTTGGTTGCTGTTTCCTATTTATCGAAAATTCGTTAGGCCTTTGATCATCTCATAGACCTACAAGCTTTAGGGTAAGGGGGTGCCGGGTAAAATACAAGATTTGGATTCTTTTTTCAGGTGTGTGTGTATATATATTTTTTGGGATCTTATCTAAAGTGGGTGTCCTTTTCTCTTTCTTTGTTTTTGCCAAAATGAGGAAGGCACTTTAGGTAGGTTAATGCTTGCATTTAAGAAGAATGCTCTGTTAACTCCATGGGTTAGATTGTTAGATTCTTTATTTACTGCTGTTACACTTTTACTTTAGGTAGGCTTGCAATTTCAACTGCGTGCTTCATTTAGTTCTTAGCTAAAGTTTTACTTAGAGCATTACCTAGCCTAATTAATTGAACTGTGGAGTTACAAGTGCTTTTGTACTTGTTATTTTGGTATGAATATACAAGATTTATAGTTTCTTGTGGATCATTGTGCTGCGTTCATATGACGGGACATTTAGCAATTTAAAAGAATCTGAACAATTCATCCTCTTTATTAGCAATTTAAAAGTTTTGTTTTCCATTCTAAAGCCCGTTTCATTAAAGAAAGCAAGAAGACGACCACCACTTGATTGGGCAGTTACTTTCGACCCTAATATATAGAGAGGGTTTAAGCACTAAGGCTCTGCTCCGCTCTGCAGAAAATAAATGATTTTAAAAAATATTTTTGTAAAATTGATTGCATTTATCGCTTATAAATGAATGAATGAGAAATGTTTTCATCGCCTATGAAAATATTTAAATATAAAATGTTATTAATAATGAAAATATTTTTTATTAGCTAATAATTTCTAGCTACACAAGTAGTCATTGTTAGAAATATTTTTCAAATTATTCTTTTTTTCGCAATATAATCGTAGCCTAAAATGGAAAGAGACAGTTTGTTAAAAAATATTTTCAAATCATTTATTTTTTGCGAAATAAACAAAACCTAAATAGAAAGAAGCAAGGCAAACATGCATGCTTTTCTACATTTCATGTAAAGATAAATCTTCATGGGTAGATGGAAACTGAATGATCTTCTATGGTCTCATTGAATAATTTACTCTTTCATTTTAGCCTAGATATATGGAAATGTGACGGAAATTTTACTTTGGATAGATTGATTTTTCTTTAAAACCCTTTCACGTTACCAAAACCAGGAATCATTGTCCAAAAAGTTATAAACCTATTGTATGGCGGTTAATACAATCTTAGACATTTCAATTGTATCAATTTAATAGTAAACTTTTTAACGATTTGTCAAGTTAGTCCTAAACCTATTAATTGTGTCAATTTAATTCTAGACATTTCGGAGATTTGCCAATTTAGTCCTAAATCAATTATTTAGATATTTGAGCAGAACAACTATATTGGCAAATTATCACAAGACTTAAGACCAAATTGACAAATCGTCAAAAGATTTAGGACTAAATTGGCACACTTGAAAGGTTTGAGATTTTTTAGACAATTTTCCCGTTAAATCATTATTGATCGTTTGTAACCGAGCGAGATAAATGCTGAAACCTCAACCTTTCATGAAGTTCTTAACTCATTGTTGACGTTAATGAGGAGATAGTAATCACTATCGAAAATGAAACTAATCGTTTTGGTAAATTGCAGTCGATAAAAGCGTCAGTTATCAAGGCGCTCCAAAGTACGTAATATGGCTTCATTTATAGCGTCTCTTCTGCTCCTCCTCCTCTTCCTCTTTGTCCTAAAACAATCGGTGGCAGCTTCCGACATACCTAGTTCCAATCCGTCTCCGGTTGACTCACTTCCGCCGCTCAAAACCACGCTTTTTGCCGCCACTGACCTCTTGACCCTCCTCGAATCCGCGAACCAGGCCGACATTGTTGAGGAAAAAGAGGGACTCTCGAGACCTGCGAGGAACTCCTCCGGATATCAATCTCGAACCTTAAAGAATCACTTTCAGAGGTTGCCGACCTGTCCAAGGTGAGGGGCCTCCTGAGCTCAGTTCTCACGCATCACTGGACATGCATGGAGGGACTCCGGTCGACGTCGGGACGGCTAAAAGATGTCCTGGAAAGTTCCTTTCGCCATTCTTACGAGCAGATCAACACATCACTCTCGGTCATTTACAAGGCGTTGCTGCTGCAAGAACCGAGACATCACCGGAGGCTGATTAGCTCCGCAGAGTGGCTCTCTTGGAATGACCGCTCGGTCCTGGAGGCCCCCGTTACAAGCCTTCATCCTGGGGACGTGATCACTGTGGCTGCAGATGGAAGCGGGAATTTCAGCACCATATCCGACGCGATTAGGTTGGCGGTCCCAGATAACAGTGATCGCAGGACAGTAGTTCATATCAAGAAGGGAGTTTACCGTGAACTTTTGCAAATTCCGGCCAATAAGACCAACGTCTTCTTGGTAGGAGAAGGAGACGGCCAAACCGTCATCACCGGGAACCGAAATTCTGTAGACGGATGGCAGACTTACCAAACCGCAACCGTTGGTAATATATCTTTGGCGACGGGGAAAGATCATCCTCTTTTTTCAATAAGAATTCCGAATCTCAACACACACTTTGGCTTCGTTTTTTCCGACAGGCGTTTCAGCTCGAGGATTCATGGCGAGGGACATCACGTTTGAGAACACAGCAGGACCAGCCAAGCACCAAGCCGTTGCCCTCCGAGTGAATGCAAATTTCGCCGCGTTCTACCATTGCGGCATCCATGGCTTCCAGGACACACTGTACGCGCACTCGGGCAAGCAGTTTTACCGCGAATGCAAGATCTCGGGAACAATTGACTTCATATGCGGTGATGCTTCGGCTGTCTTCCAATCTTGCCAGGTGATATCGAAAAAGCCATTGCCCTGGCAATTCACCACCGTCACTGCCCAATCGAGAAAAGTGCCGACCCAAGACAGCGGTTTCTCCTTCGACAGGTGCTCAATACTGGCCTCCTCTGACTTGGCCTCCTCTCTTGGGAAGAATTACCTGGGGAGGCCTTGGCAGGCATACTCGAGGACAGTGATCCTTGACTCCGACATCGGCGGACACATCGACCCGGCAGGTTGGTCTCCCTGGGTGGGTAAGGACTTTGCCGACACCGTGTACTATGGCGAGTACGGGAATCATGGCCCCGGTTCGAGCACTGCTGGTAGAGTCCGATGGAAAGGCTTTCATGCCATGAGTTACCAAGACACGTCACCTTTCATGGTCTCGCCATTCATTTGGGCAGATAAGTGGCTGCCATCCACTAATTTCCCTACGACTCTTCAATATGAGCTTTGAGATTCAGGAGGTTTGAGACTTAGAGAGATGGTCCCGGGTTCTAATGACCTCTGGAAAAATAGGTTAGAATTTCACATGGTCGCTTTGTCCATAACTCGTCTCCTAGTTTTTCAACAAGTCGGCATCAAGAAACAAGACAAGTGAACGCCACTGGGTCATATATCTAACAATGATCACGAACTCCCAATTTACGAGTTAACGCATGCACCCGAATATGTTCCAGAAAAAGATTTTTTGAATTTCCCGTTGTCCGTTTCTGTAATTTTGATAGTTTCTTTTTTTCCAATAAACAAGGAAAGAAAGAGTCGAATTTCTTTGCAAATTGGTCGGACAAAACATTATTTCATGATTTCATGACCCCATCCCCATAGGCAATGCACGGGCGACCGATGGCCTGTCTTGTCTATTAAAATATATCTTAAAAATATATCTCGAGTTTGAGTCCAATGTGATAGTCTGAATATTTCAAATTGGATACTTTGCGGACGTCTAAAATCGAGAAAAGAAGATCCGAGGATCAACTCCTCAAAAGTCCAAATCTGCGTTGGAGAGTTTGGCTGCTAAAATAGGAAAGTCCAACATTGACTTGGACTTGAATTTGTTCAAAATATACGGAGATATATTTTGGTTAAAATCAACAAGATTTAAAAAAAAAAAAAAAAAAAAGTCTGAGAGTTGGACTCGTTGACCAGTTGATTGAATTCTACTGTGATTTGGTTTCTTAGTGCAGGACGTGTTCTGTCTTCGACCACACATATAAATATACGGCTCGTATGTTGTTTTCAGATAGCACTATTGTTGATACGAAGAAAAACCTTGAAGTGCTCAAAGAGTGCTTGAGAAGTATGGGCTATCTTCGTATTGTTTGCGCGGCGAAACTTGTTCGTGAATTACATCCAAGTAGTTTAGTGTTGAAGCTAATTAAATCTTGTATTAAAATTTGCATGTAATTCCTCTATGAGATTGAAAGATTATTTCATTATGAACTTTGGAGCTAGGTGTAGTTGGGGCTTGGGAAATACTAAAAATATTTGAGTGGCTCAAGCATATAATCTCCGTTGTATCACTTGATCTATAGTAAAATTCATCATTGCTCTTCCCTAGATGTAGGTCTCTATGACCGAATCACGTAAATCCGGTATCCAATTTATTTTCTTGTTCTATTTATTTATTGTTTGATCAATTGCTTTTCGTAATAATTAGTATCAGAGTCAGACTTGGCTGAGTTAAAGCAAATTGATGGCAATAGAAGAAGGAAAAGTGAAGATCGACAAATTTTGATAGGAAAGATTTTGGTTTCTAAAAGATACAGATTGAAGATTATCTTTATCAGTTGAAACTGCACTTGCTCCTATCTAGGGAGAAGCCAAAGACAATGAAGCAAGCTTACTCGGATTTGCTAGATAAATAAGCTATGGGCGTTATTCCGCTAACGTTGGCTTATAATGTCGTGTTTAACATCATGAAGAAGAAACCCACTACTGATTTGATAAAAGCCCTGTTAGATATGTACAAGAAGCCCTCTACGATCAATAAGGTATGTTTGATGCGATGCCTGTTTAATTTGAAGATGAGCAAGGGTGCATCAGTGGTAGATCATATCAATGAATTCATTGTGATCGTTAATCAATTGAGTTCAATTGAGATTGACTTTGAAGATGAGGTACGTGCTTTGATTCTGTTATCCTTATTGCTTAATAGTTGGAATACTATTGTTACTGATGTTAGTAATTCCTCTAAGTCACCATGTTTGATGTTTGATGGGGTTTGAGATTTAACTTTAAGTGAGGACATCCATAGAAGAGAATCTGACGAACCTGTATCTGCTGCTTTAGTAGGTGAAAATAGAGAAAGATCTTAAACACGTGTTAGCAAGAGTAGTACTAATATGAATAGGCGTAGTTAGTCTAGGACTGGTGATGTTATCTATTGGACTGTGGCAAGATGGGGCATCTTAGAATGAATTGTTTTAAGCTAAAGAATGAGAAGGGTAAGAGAATAATAGTTGATTTTACAGACGATGTTGTAGCTATAGTTGATGGTGCGGATTATGTTTTGTCTGTCACTGATTATTCATCATTTGATGGATGGATTATGGAATTGTTTTTATTTTATTTTATGCTATACCAAATAGAAATTTGTTTGCTATCAGTGCACGAATAATAGTAAAGTGCAGTTGAGAAACAACGGTGAATGTGATGTCGTCAATATAGGCAATGTTAGAATCGGAATACATGATGGTATCGTGAGGACATTGAGTAGAGTGAAGCATGTTCCGGAGTTGAAGAAGAACTTAATTTCCTTAAATGTCCTAGATTCAGCTAGGTATCTATATATTTTAGAATATATAATTTTGAAAATTATTTGATGTGCTTTAGTAATAATGAAAGGAATCAAGCACAATGGTCTATATGAACTTCAAGGTGAGACAATGACAAATTTCGTTACGGAGATGTCGAATGCATAGTTTGAATTGTGGCATATGTGTTTAAGACACATTGGCCAGAGAAGCCTGAAGGTTTTAAGTGAAGAAAATCTGCTATGTGATTATGTCGCTAATGAATTGAATATATGGAGGAGTTATGATTTAGATCAATGGCAAAAAGTGCAGTTCGGTATAACCATTAAAGAAACCATGGAAATCGCAAAGTTAATCCACTTGAATGTTCACAGGTTGTTGCATTTTTCTTCGAGGAAGAGTGCTAGAACAGTTGTTGACAACTACTCAATGAAGACGTGGGTGTTTGTGCTTAGGCACAAATTTGATGCTGTTGTTAGGATCAAACAGTTGATAGCTTTGATAAAAAAAAAAAAGGAGACTATAAGACGATCAAGTAAGTGCAGACTGATAATAGCATGGAGTTTTGTTCGAAGGTGTTAATGAATTTGCATAAAGGAAGGCATAGTAAAATACCGCACTTATGCTAATAAACCACATGTTGCGGAATTAATGAGCAAAACGTTACTAGAGATGGCCCATAAAATGCTCTTTAATGCTGGTATGGCTAGGAGATTCTTGATAAATGTGTTTAGTACGGCGAGCTACTTGTTAAATAGATCCCCATAAACTACAATTGGATGTTGGACTCCCGAAGAAGTGTGGTTAGATAACGTTGCTGATTGTCCTAATCTTAGAATATTTGGTTGTCCATGTTATATTCAAGCAAGTAATGGTAAGCTCGATGGAAGGATAAGAAAATGCATGTTCCTAGGCTATACATAAGGTGAGTGGGGTTATTGATTGTAGTGTTCGGAATTATATCCCCTATTATCAATAAAGAAGTTACTTTTGACAAGACTCCAATACTTCTCGCTTATGGCACTGTTCAAACAAATCTAAACCGTGTTAAGCTTGAGGTGGAGTTGCAATCAAAAACTCCTTAGGTAGCAGGTACGAGTATTAGTGGAGCAATCCACACGAATGATGTTTGTAGCTAAGCGGAGCTGATAAAGCCAATGGTTATTGTAACTGCCAAAATTAACAAGGTGCATATTCGATCTCTTAACAGATATGAATGCAACAATGGTTTTGCTTTATCTACGATTAAGGAGGTTGCATCGGAAAATCCTTGCGAAGCAGTTAAATGTGCATGTAGAGTTGGTATTCTAATGAGGTCCTTGAAACTTGGACTTTGATAAAAATCTGTGGCAGTTGAGCCCATCGAGGGTTATGAGAGAGTAGCAACGAAGTTTGAATTTCAGTGAACTAATTATGACTTGGCTCAAATGTTGAGCCAAAATGGAGATTGTTAAAATATGTTTCGAGTTTGAGCCAAATGTGAAAGTCTAAATATTTTGAATTGGATATTTTGCGGATGTTTGAAATCGAGTAAAGAAGATCTGAAGATCAACTCTTCAAAAGTCTGAATCTACGTCGAAAAGTTTGGCTATTGAAATAGGAAAATCCAACATTGACTTGAACTTTGATTTTTTTAAAAATATACGAAGATATATTTTTGGTTCAAATCAACAAGATTTTAACCAAGAAGCTTTATAGCAAGAAACTCGGCACCAACAAAACGTGCACTCGGGAAGACAGACAAGTCAAATCGAGTGGAAGGGTGTCGAGCAAGAGGAAAATAGGGGAAACCTGGAGACAACAGGCAACCCTCAAACAAAAAACAAGGAAGACTTGACACCCAAAAGCAGTACATCTTCAACTAGGACGGGGAAGGCAGCAGCGGCAGCAACCAACCTAAAGTTATAGGGAAACATCCGACGTCCCAGGAGAGAAAATGGAAGAGTCCAAAACCCAGCTGCGTTGTATCCTCCTATTTCTTGAAGTGTTCGCAACATTACGAAAAGTCAAAGCTTTGTCCTTGACGACTTTGATGAGGTGGTTCTTCAAGGCCGGTAAAAACAAGACTTGTTCCCGAAAAAGAATGCTGTTCCACGTTTTCCAAATCACATGGCAAAGGGCTCCAAAGGAGAAACGAGCCATGCATTGATAGAATTCATTACCTGAGAGAAACTTCAAAGCCCACTGGAGGTTATCCTGCGAAGACTTATTCCGCCAAGGCAGGTTGCATCTAGCAGCCCAAAAAGACACAAGGCCGGAGGTAATGCAACATCGAAAAAATAAATGATCAATAGAATCTAGCCCAAAATTGCAAAAGGCACACGAGACGTCCTCAATCCTCCCATATGAAAGTAAAAGAACCTAGGTAGGGAGCCGGTTCTTAACAATGAGCCACAGGTTGAATTGATACCGCGGTGTGAGGGCATTGCTCCAGATAAACAATAACCAAGGTACTAAGGTTCTCTTCGATCGAATGGTTTCCCACGTAGATGCAACCGATAAGGTGCCTGAGGTGCTCTCAGTCCAACGGAAACGGTCTGGGATTTGCAAAAGGACGGGGAGGGGAAGCTCCCACGACTCAAAAATGGCTTTGAACTCCTGGCCCTCTGCGGAAAAAAGATCTGCAACCGAAGCCAGCTTGGGTAAACCCTACTAGTAGATGAACATGTCCGAGAACACCAGATTAAGGGGGCCTTTAGGATTCCAATGATCGAACCAAAGGGACACGAAGCAGCCCTCTCCGATACTCCATTGGAAGGACTTGGCGGAAATCTCTCCTAAGCTGGAGTATCTTCTTCCAGGCCCAAGAACAAACGGTTGGCTTGTTTGCAACCCAGAAATTTGTCCTTTTTAAAAAATTTGAGTGAATCCACTTACACCACAAAGATTCATTGTCGGTGAAAAGGATCCAAATGTGTTTAAGTATGGCTGTCGAGTTACAATCCCTTAGCCTATGTATGCCAAGTCCCCCCTCTTCTTTTGAAAGGCATACATCTTCCCAAGAGACTTTCGCATCTCCTCTTCCAAGGCTCGAGCCTTTGCAGAGGAATTGTCTTAGAATTTGCTCGATGCGATCCAAAACAATTCTAGGTAGCATAAAAACACTAGCCCAAAAGGCTTGTATTGCATGGAGGACAGACCTTATAAACTGCAAGCGGCCTACAAAGGAAAGAAAGCGCTAAGCCCACAATTGTACCTTTGCAGTTATACGGTTGACAAGAGTGTTACAATCAGCCTTGCCAAGCCTTGCTGAGATAATAGGGACCCCCAAGTAACGAACAGGTAGAAATCCTTCTTGGAACCCAAACGTCCAAAGTATTTGGGTCCGAATAAAAGCCGTCCCTCCAGCAAGGTAAACTTCACTTTTATTTATGTTGGGTATCAGCTCACTCCAAGAAGAGAAGGTTTCAAGGCCTTCCTTAAGGAGAGACACCGAGGCCATGCTCGCTTCACTGAAGAGGAAGACATCATCTGCAAAGAATAAGTGAGATAGACAAGTCGATTTACACCTCTAGAAGAATTTGAAACCCGGTTGCTTGGAACGGAGGTAGAGGATCCTGGAAAAAAATCTCCATAGCCAAAATAAATAAGTAGGGTGACAAGGGATCTCCTTGGCGAAGTCCACGACCACTTGAAAAGAAACCGTGCAACTCCCCATTTATAGAAATGGAAAATTTAGGTGTGCGGACACAAATCATGATAAGTTTGATCAAATGATTAGGAAACCCAAATGCACGGAGAGTAATCTCCAAGAAATCCCAATCAAGAGTATCATAGGCTTTTTGGAAATCCATTTTGACAGCACACTTTGGCAAGTATGTGTCGAGGTGAAAACCCCTAAAGATCTCTTGGACGAGGACGATATTGTCCATGATCCGTTGGCCCTTGATGAAGGCATTTTGGGGGGGCTGATTATATCTTGAAGTACAACAGCAACGTGATTAGCCAAGAGCTTGGTCATGCATTTATAAATTGTATTACAGCAGGCAATGAGTCTATAGTCAGAGACCGTAGAAGCATTGGGAACTTTTGGTACCAAGACTAAAATGGTGTTGTTTATATCACGTAACAATCTCTCAGAGATAAAGAAATCCTTAACCGTTGCAAGAACCGATGGTCCTATAGCCTCCCAAGTAAGTTTGAAAAATTCAACATTAAAACCATCTGGCCCGAGAGCCTTATCGTGAGCAAGGGAGAAGATGGTATCCCTAATCTCTAAATCAGAAATAAGACGAGATAGAGCTTTTACCTGTTCATCATTGAGGGTATGTTGAACAACCGCCCGAATGTCTTGCACAGCAGGCTACTCTGGTAGTTCTCGTGGTGTCAGAAGATCCTAGAAGTGGTTAACAAAGAGTTGCCGCACCAAGCCTGGATCAGTGACTAGATTGCCAAAGGCGTCTAGGATCGAAAGGATTATATTCCTCAAATGCCTTTTGTTGATCGAATGATGGAAGAATTTGGTGTTCCGGTCTTCTTCTTTGAGCCATCTAACCCTGGATTTCTGCTGTAGAAGGATTCCTCCTGAATCTGAAGGTTCGAGAAATTCCACAGCTGGTTCTTTTCAAGCTTTGCAAGCAACACGTTGGTCGGGTCTAGTTGGAGGGCATCTTGGGTGACCCGCAAAGCGTTCCTTGCCTCTGCTGTCCTGGCCGAGATGTTAGAGAAAGATTCCCTATTGAGCTGCTTAAAGCAGCCTCTAAGGGTCTTTAGTTTGCAAACCAACTCGTACATGGGAACACCTTCACCCGAGTTCTCCCATACTTGAGTAATGATTGCATGAAAAGCTGGGTGCTTCATCCAAAAGTTGAAGATCTTAAAGGGTTTTCTCTGGAGAGAAGAGGCCAAGACTTTGACGACCATAGGAGTATGATCGGAGATGCCCGGGGCAAGGAAAAAAGCTTCCGAGAATGAGAAGTCTTAGCTCCATTTGGAGTTGACAAGGACTCTATCAATCTTCCTTAACCTGCAGTTGGCACCCAAAGAAGAAGCTCAAGAAAAACAATAGCCAACGTATCTTAAATCTTCTAACTCTGTCTAGGCTAAGCATTGCCTAAACTCGTTAAAAGAGGGTATCTAGGTATCCGAGCCACCTACCCAGTTCGAAGGGTCCCTAATGGCATTAAAGTCCCCTGCCACTAACCACGCTGAATCCAGCATGGTGACACTAAATCTAATGAGCTCCTCCCAAAGCGATCACCGAGAAATGAAGGTATGCTCCAAGTAAATAACCGAGATTGCACAATCCGAGTTGGAGTTCATATACTTAAGCCTGCCATGAGTCGCCTGGGCGTTGGCCAAAGAGACTTCAAAATTAACAAGAGAATGATTCCATCCTATCCAAATTCTCCCTCTAGGGGAGTAATCGCAGTTGTTCCACCAGTTCTAACCCGTCGGAAGACTTGAAGAAATGGTGGGAACAAAGAACACCGGAACTTTGGTTTCCAAAGAACCCAACAAAACATAGATTACTTGTGGAGATAAAGTTCCGGACTTCAGCCTGTCTAAAGGGATCTACAAGCCCCCTAATATTCCATATACCTATGTACATATAAATAATAAATACAAGGCAGGTTGAGGGTTACCTCTGCTTGCCCAAGCGTTGCCGACTAGTCCCCGGTTTGGGGTGAGTAGTAGGTGGTAGAGCTAGGGAAGGATTCTGAGCCTTGTCTTTCTGTGAAACTGGTTTCTTACCAGCAGGATTAGTTTTTGGAGACCAAAGGCAAGCCAGGATTTAACCGTCCTCATTTGAGCTACTAGTCAGGCTTGCAACTTCCTCCGAGCTCTAAGACGGGGCTATGAGGTTAGTTCCCTCTCGATTGACTTTGCTAGCAAGGATGGAGGGAGCAGGGGCATCACCAAATTTTGACTGCACTTTCTGTCCCTTCTGGCCCATCCGAGCTACAGTAGCAAGCTTCACTCTCGGAATGGGATCACTCAACTTTAAGGTCTAGTTTGCCTCCCTAAGAGTCACAGCTTGAGGATTCAATGCCTCGTTCAACACAAAGGGTTGCTTTTTCTTTTTTCCCCCAACTTGTCTTAGGAGCCCTTGAGACTTCAAAGAGGTTTGGAGCAGGGGCGGGTGCCTGGTCAAGGTTAGAGGAGCAATTGCTAGCTGGGGGATGTCGAGCCTATTCCCTACCATCCTCAGAGGCCAGAACCGAACCTGGGACATGGGTAGAACCAAGGCGTTGGATGGGAGCATCAGGGACCGACACAATCTGAGGGGCTTCGACTAGAGCAGGCGGATTCGCTTGTGTCAAGCATTTATGGCCAAAGGTACCACAAGTTGGACAGAAGATTGGCTTCCATTTGTATTCAACATCCATGAACAAGATTCCCTGTTAAGGATAACATCCACCGAATCACACTAAGGGTGTTTGGCGGATATCTCTACGCAAACTCTTGCAAAAGAGATCATTTTCATCTGTTCCGTTCTGAGATCAACATAGAGAGGCTTCCCGATGGCGCTTGCCACTACACTTATCCCAGGGGCTAACCACAAGGCAAAAGGGAAATTCTTCAACTTGACCCAGATTGGGACAGAGGCGTGGCGATCCTTTAGCTCAAGCAACGGATGCCATTGTTGTAAGATTAAATGGACCTTGGCCACTGTCAATGGCCCATCATCTAGAATTTTCCTTCGAAAATTCGGGTCCATGACATGGAAGAAATAAAATCCTTCGTCGTTTGCCAAGACTTTAGCAAGATTAGCACCCCAAACATGTTTCAAGGTAGCTTTGGTAAGCTTAAAGGGGAGCTTTTTACCCACATAATACCCGACCAGGCATTCATGCCATTTCGGGTCCGTTGCATCTAAGATTTTCTCAAACAAAGTTACCATAGCTTTGCTATTAACAATGGTAGGGGTTTATATAGGTGAGATTATACCCTTTCATGGCCGATTTGGCGACATTCGCCCAAGAGCAAATCGAGGGAGGGGGTTTTGAGGCCCTTACTTGTTGATCTTGGATCTGGGGTCTGTTGGTGAGGAGCCTGGCGCGACTTCTCCCTCGTCGACCAACAATGTTTTGAGGGGCTTGGCTATGGCCCGCCTGGTCTTCCTTCTCAATAGAGAAAGGGCCCCGAGGACGAACGGCTGAATGCTTGCTCTGGCTTCGATCCCGTCTCACTTCAACAACTAGTTAGGCCTTGTCCTTTTGGCCTTCACTTACAGCAACCAAAGGGATTTGACTAGTAGTAGGTTGTTGGTCCTTAGTTGGGCCCGAGTGGCACTCAATTGTTGCGGGTGTAGCCATGGTTCAAAACTGCTACAGTGTAGTCGAACTAGAGAAGAAGAAACCCACAAAACCCTAAATAGAGTCAAGCATAATTACCCGAGGAGGCCGATCCAAGGAAAACGCTACGATGGAGATGAAGAGGGAGGAAGAACTAAGCTATCCTCCAAAAACCAACTCCAACAACCGGCTAGAACGCCCGAGATCACGCGAAGACCAACCGGTGGCACAGTAACCCGATTGCCCAGCTGGAGAGGATGTGTGAACGGTACCCAAGAAAAGTCAATTTTGGGTGGATACAGAGCGCTATTGTTGATACAAAGAAAAACCTTGAAGTGTTGAAAGAGTGCTTGAGGAGCGTGGGCTATCCTCGTATTGTCCATGTGACGAAGCTTGTTCATGAATTACATCCAAAAAGTTTAGTGTGGAACCTGATTAAATCTTGTGGTAAGATTTACATGTAATTCCTTCGTGAGATTGTGAGATTATTTTGTAAGGAATTTTGGAACTAAACATTGCGTGCTTTTTAGGGTGTAATTGGGGCTTGGAGAATATCGAGAGTATTTGAATAACTCGAGTGTATAAACTTCATTGTATCACTTGATCTATAGTAGAATTTGTTGCTAATCTTCCCATGGAGGTAGGTATTTACGACCGAACCACGTAAATCTAATATCAAATTTATTTTCTTGTTCTATCTATTTATTATTAGATCACTCGCTTTTCACAACATTGTCCATCAAGTTGATTGCAACTTGGTTGGCTATTCACGATCGTCCACAGCTCACTTAAGTCTCCGTTAGTTCATTTCAATAGAAAAACCGTTAAGCCTATCTAATCCCAGCTCATCTTAAGTAGCTCACCTTAGTCCTCTGAAAAGCCTTGATTAGGTTGCTACTATATAATGAACATTCTTGCATGCATGAAAAACCCTAACCCTAAACCCTAACCCTAGTTTTCATCCTAGAATGCTCTCTGTTTTTCACTTGCATAGGGAAATGCACCACCTGCAATTTCCACATTTGACCTTTAAAGTCAATACGAAGCATCGGCATTCTCGTTCATCCTTCATTATCTTTTCTACATTTTCAGCCCTGCCACAACTCGCTTGCGCTTTACCTGTTACGCCCACTCTTTTTACCTCCTAGCCACCACCAACCACAAACTGATCAAACACGTGTTCACTGCCATGCATGCACTCTTCACTGTCGCCAGCAAACCACTACAACTACGCCCATCTCAACTCTTCCACTGATTTGGGTTCCCATGCTTCGTTTTTTGTTGTTCAGTGATAACTAGGGGTGAGCATCGGTCCAAGGTTGACCCTGGACTGACCCAATTCTACCGGTCCTGGTCCGATTCCTAGGGAGATTGGGTTGGTCCTTGGTCCTAAAATTCCTGGACCAGCACTGTGTGAGTTAGTCTTCGGTCCTGAGAGTTCCGAGTCGGTTCAACCCAAACCAACCCTGACTATATATATATCTAATATATTACTTATAAATTTTTTTATATAGAAAAAACCTTCAAATAAACGGCATCAATAATATTAAACAGCTCTTTAGTGAGGAGTTCAAGTAATTTTCCATTGTTTTTTAATAACTTAGATTTTTAATGTCTTTTACAGCGTCAATAGTCATAATTTACGAATGAGGAAAATGTTTTTATGAGAAGTCCTCACGGCGTCTAAAAAGGCATAAATAGCTCCTTATGGCATCATCCTCTAGTATTCGTTCTCTTCTATCTTATTTGTCATCTTAGTCTTCAATTTGCCAAAATCGAAATAAACAACTTCTCCGCTCACCACTTGACACTCGCCTCGCTCATTTTGGGTCACTCGCCTCACTCATTTTGGGTCACTCGCCTCACTCGTTTTGGGTCACTCGTGCCGCTTGCCGCTTGATGCTCGCTTGACTCGTTGCTTCTCGCTCAACATTCGATGCTCATTCTGTTCGATACTCACCCCACTTGACCCTCATCGCTTGCCTTTCTTAGTTGACCTCGCTCATCATCGAACCCATTGAGTTGGTATAGTCCTCAGTTGCCCTTTTAAGGAGTATAAAATAAAAAAATTATTGATTGGTCTTAGGTTGACCTTGAAACCAGACCGAACCCATTGGGTTAGTTCAGTCCTCAATCGCTTTTTTAAGGAGTACAAAAAATAAAAAAAAAAATTTATTGGTTGGTCTTAGGTTGACTTTGAAACCGGACCGAACCCATTGGGTCAGGTCGGTCCTCAATCGCTTTTTTAAGGAATACAAAAAATGAAATAAAAAATTATCGATTGGTCCCGGGTTGTAATGGGTTGGTCTGGTCCTCGGTCCCAAGCTCAATAGAGCGGTCCTCGGACCCAAAAATTGAGGACCAGCACTGTGTGGGTTGGTCCTAGGGTTAGGGGCAAACCGGTCCAACCCGGACCATGCACACCCCTAGTGATAACCCCCTTAGCTTCAAATAATACTCAGCTTTGTTCCTCGTTCTTCATTTTCCATCATATCAATACTCGAGTTGTAGCACAATTCCT
The DNA here is from genome assembly GCA_014182515.1 of Eucalyptus microcorys. NCBI lineage: Eukaryota > Viridiplantae > Streptophyta > Magnoliopsida > Myrtales > Myrtaceae > Eucalyptus > Eucalyptus microcorys. Next base: position 22,853,631 of record CM024566.1, read on the forward strand.
CCTTTTTGTCAAGCACCTAGTAGTTAAAGCATTGGGAATTGCTAGTGCAGCAACTAGAGTTGAAACTGCACTTGCCACTTGGTTGGCTCCCAACTTCCTTTTGAGCTCAAAGACATGGAAGGTACCCAGGATGTTGGAACATGTTTTAAGAATATAGCACCTTGAAATTTCCAAACTCAGGTGCTACCCTGTAAGGTCTTGTTTCCTTGGATCTTTTGAAATCCCAGGTTAGTCTACTTGAGTTAAATTTATGAATTCTTAGAATCAGACTAGAGTCATCACTGTTCAATTTAAGATAAATCTAAGCCGATCGGATGTCTACCCCATTAGATATTAAAGGAAGTCAAATACTTACCTAAGTGCATTATAAAGTTACTAGCAATACGAAAATTTATTCTATTTAGTGGTCATGCATTTGTACTAATCTTATTAAGGATTTCTCTAAAAGTTATGCCTCAACTATAAACGTTGAGCCAACAGGCAAGACGATTTCACCTATCATCTAAGAATCTCTAGACCAGATTTTGCAGAGCTAAATTTTGGCTTATTCTGCTGCAAATTCCAAGAATCACTGAATGAATATGCAAAATTTATGAACATCCGAGGCATGCAAACACCGTCATCGAAGAGAATTTTCCGCCTTTCATAGTGCACAAGGTAAGGCATCGTTGTTTTCGAGGATTCAACAGGCCTTCAAAAGAATGTGCTCTTCACCGTCTAGGCAAAGTAGGAACAACAAGGTCACATGAAACCAGCAGAAAAGAGAACGAGGAGGAAGTATTTTGTGGACAATTTTGTCTGCGTACTTGTATGAACGAGATGATCGCTATTTACAGGCAAGCAAGCAAATTAAATGTCACAACAGTTAATTTGACCGGCCTAAGACAAATAAAAATTTGGTGGAAAAAATCCTAAATTGGGCCTCGTGTATATTTTGCACGCAAGGGAGCTTAATCTAGTTTTACACCTATTGTTACCAAGCTAGTATAGATTTTACATGAAAAAAAAAAGAAAAAAAAAAGGAGCTTTCCGAATGATGTGGAACAAAAGAAAGCACGAGAAAGAAAGCTTCTTGAAATATATTTTTACAGCATGAAATTTGTCGCAACTTTGTCAAAGAATTGCGTAAGATGTACTATCCTCAGTTACAAGTGATACATCGGTTGACTCAAGCGTGCAAAGCTCCAATGCTAAGATCGTTCGTAAGAAAGCAAGAATATAAACGGATCGCAAGAAAATTTTCTATTTATTAAAAAACGTGCAAGCAATGTATATCAAGGGGCTATCGGGATAGTGGAGTTCGAGTAGTTGGACTCTTCTAAAGGAGCTTTACAAGCATTACCTTTTCTAGAAGAAGAACAAGTAGATATTACAAATGTCTAAGATGTCACCATCTATAAATTACATAAAGTGAAAAAAAAAATGTGAATAGTCTAAAATACTCCTATGCTACATACTGACGTGTACTTGACCCAAGCGGGCATAAATGTGACATGGTCCAAGCATGAGCATGATCAAAGTTTTTCCAAATGATGGGGCTATGTCCCATACACGGGCCAGCCTACAAGCTACCCAAGAACGATCCACAAGCGGCCCATGATCAATGCAAGAACCGGCCCATGCGCAACATGGGAACAAGCCCGCAACCGTGTGGCTTCCTTGTGTCAGGCAACCCTTCGGTTCCCACAAACTAACCTTAAAAACCCATGTAGGCATCCCTTGGGCTCCCCCACATCCTAGGGCCTCTTGAGCTCCTGTAGCCTTATAATGATTGTACATATTCAAACATGACCATTGTATCGGAAAGGGATCAACGGCTAAAATTAGAATTCATCATGTATAAATAAAGGACCCCCCTTCAATTGTATACATCAGTTCACGAGCTAATACAATCCGAGCTTCAGTCTTACACTTCGTTTCTATGAGTTGAGTGCATGTTAGGCTAACTTGGGATCAATTCCTAAGGCTGCATAGGTGTGGAATCATTTGGCTGATCCATGACAAGTGGCATCAAAGCCTTTATTCCAAGCGCAATGATTGACCCACATTCTGATGTTGCGATCGCTCAAGGTGAAGACCGCAAGGATCATGGACGACCGGTCGAGAAAGCCACCCAATCGAAGAAAAATTATAGTGTCTTGAGCTCAAAGGACCTAAAGGGCAACTTGGAGAATCAAATGACGGTTCTAGAGGAGACTATCACAGACATCTAGGGGATGGTGGAGGACCTGAACTAGACCGTCAAGAGAGCGGAAGTCGGAAGGGAGGAGTTCTTGTCTAAAGTGCAAGAACTCAAGATTAACATGGGAGAGCTCTGCGCCAAGGTGCTGGGGTCCCTCATCCAAGAGTTGCAATAGTGGGATGAGACTTAAAAGGCTATGATGGCAACCATGCGTGTGGAGATTGCTGAGCTCAAATGCAAGCTCGCAAAGGTTGAAGTGGCATGCATGAATAAGGGGGGTCACCATGCAAGCAAACCCATGTAGTGACGCACCCAAGCCAAAAGAGTTTAAGGGCCCAAAGGTGGCCAAGGACGTGGACAACTTTCTGTGGCATGTGGAACGATACTTCCATACTATGGGAATCAACGACAACACTTCTCGGGTAAACACCGCATCCATGTATTTAGTTGATAACGCATTGTTATGGTGGCATCGTCAGTCGAATGATAGGTGTGGCGACCCTATCATGACATAGGCTCAGTTTGTCAAAGAGTTTCGACTGAACTACCATCCCACACGTGCCGAAGAGGAAGTTCATGATAACTTAAGCACCTTGAGCGAAAGGGTGGAGTTTGCAACTGTGTAAAGCAATTATCGGAACTACTGCTCCAAATCCTGTCCATGACCAAGACAGAGGCATACCATCAATTCATGAATGGACTCAAGCCACGAGTCAAGCAAAAACTCAAGTGGTGCCATGCCGTGGATCTTGCGACGACTATGTCCATAGCCGAATCCCTTGTCAAGTACGAGCTGCCTTCCGCAATGAAGTTCGATTCTCATTCGAAGGACAAGGCCAATGGTGGGGGAGATCAAGGAAGATTCAATCACCCAAATGGATGCAAACCACTGACGACAACATCTAGGACCCAACCGAAGTCGAGTGGATGGGGGAAAAAGAAGGTACGCACGTATAAGTGTTTCTTCTATGATGATCCTGACATGGCTCGTGATTGTCCCAAGGGGAGTAAACTAGCAACCCCAAGCAAGGAGGACAAACTGTGAAAGGAGGCGCGGTTAGGTTCGCTACATATCATTATTTCGATCAAAACTAAGAAGGCAAAGAAACCTAAAGGCATAATGTTTGTGGATGTGAAGATTGGAGGTACCACGATGAGTGCACTCATGGATACCAGGGTGTCCGACCTCTTCATATCTCAAGAGGCCGCAAAGAAGTTGAACCTTTCAGTCTAGAAGGGAAGAGCCAATTGGCTCAAAACGATGAACTCCAAGGAAGTCTCGACTAGTGGTGTGGCTAGGGAGCTCCACCTTAGCCCATGGACCAGCAAGGAAAACATCGAGATAATCCCTATTGACGATTATAATTTTATGTTGGGTCTCAGATTTCTCGACAGGATCAACACGGGCATTAGGTCATTCGTAGATTGCATATGTATTTTCAACAAGCAATGCCAATGCATGACCCTAATCCATTGTGAGTCGAGATGCAATAGGAGGATGTTATCGACCATGCAGGTGTAGAAGGGAGCAAAGAAGGACGATTGACCTTATTAGCAACGTTAAAGGTAAGGGTAAGGACATGAAGGAAGGTGATGCACCGAAGAAGGTGACCCAAGTTCTCGATCCATTCTAAGATGTGATGCTGCCCGATCTGCCCAAGTAGCTTCCCTCTTGAAAGGAAGTGGATCATTGAATCAAGCTTGGGCCTGATACTCGGCCGCCAGCCATGACACCCCATCACATGGTCTCACCCGAGTCGGAAGAATTGCAAAAATAACTCAAGGAGTTGCTCAACACGAGATACATTTGACCATCTAAGGCTCCATTCGAGGCCTCGATCCTGTTCCGAAAGAAGCATAATGGATCCCTTCGAAGGGATGGGTGGTTCACCCAAATCAATCTTCGATTGGGGTACTACCAAGTTTGGATTGCCGAAGAAGACGAGCTGAAGACCGCATGCATGATGTACTATAGGTTGTATGAGTTCCTCATCATGCCTTTCGGCTTGATTAACACGCCAACCACACTCTGCACTTTGATGAACAAGGTACTACACCCGTTCCTCAATCGGTTTATCGTAGTCTACCTTGATAATATTATTGTGTATAGCCAGACGCTAGAGGAACACATCAAGCACTTGAGGAAAGTCTTCCAAGTCTTATGAGAGAACGATCTATACGTGAAGCATGGGAAGTGCACCTTCGCACAAAATGAAGTTCCTTTCCTTGGGCACATTGTTCGGAGTGGACGAGTGTAGATGGACACGGCCAAGATCCGCACCATCGTTGAATGGGAACCAACAACCAAGGTGACGGAGCTGAGATCGTTCCTTGGTCTCATAAACTACTATCGACGCTTCATTTGGGGCTATTCGAACCTCACTGTGCCACTCACGAACATGCTGAAGAAAGAAAGATCCTGGGAGTGGATGGATCGGTGTCAAGAGGCATTTGATCTGTTGAAGCGGGCCATGACCGAGGAGCTAGTGCTCGTGCTACCTAACCATGTCAAGTCATATGAGATAGAACTAATGCCTCTGATTTTGCTATCGGCGGTGTCCTTATGTAAGAGAGGTACTCGGTTGCCTTTGAGTTTCGAAAGCTGAACGATACTAAGCGGCAATACACAGTCCAAGAGAAAGAGATGACTGTAGTGGTGCATTATCTTCGTACATGGAGGCACTACCTCTTGGGATCCTTGTCGTGATGATGGAAAACATGACCACAAACTACTTCCAAACCGAAAGGAAGCTTAGCCCAAAGCAAACTCGGTGGCAAGACTTCTTGGGCGAGTTCGATTATGTACTAGAGTATAGCCGGGGAAGGCTAACTCTATGGCGGACACCTTGAGTCGAAAGATGGAGCTAGCCAATATAGTGAGCCGACCCAACTACTCGTGGATCGACCGTATCAAGGAAGGGCTCAAGCATGATCAAACGGCCCAAGCACTCTTTGGGTATGAGCAAGAGGGAAAAACGAGTCGATTCTGGTGTGAGGACAACCTCCTCTATACTAAAGGATAGCTACTCTATGTGCCGCTTCATAGAAAATTAAAGAAGGAAGTGCTGCACAAGTGCCATGGTTCCAAGTGGGTGGGTCGTCCAAGAATCTATTGCACCATGACACTCATCGAGGACTAATATTATTAGCCTCATATGCAGGATGGCATTGAGATATACGTGTGAACATGTCTAGTGTGCTAGCAAGATAAAATAGAATAACATCCATTGTTGAGGCTCCTTGAACCGTTGCCCATCCCGGGGCATCCATGAGAAAGTTTCTCTATAGACTTCATCATGAATTTGCTAAAGTCTGAAGGATGTTTGACCCTCATGGTCATTGTGGATTACTTCTTGAAGTATGCGATATTCATGCTGACAACCAAGGATTGTCCGGCCAAGGAGGCAGCTAAGTTACTTCTCAAGCACGTTATCAACTACTAGGGAGTGTCATGCACGATCGTGAGTGATCGCGATTATGAAAACCTCTTCCAAATTTTTCAGTGGTTTAGGAAGTTTGCTTACAAGCTGGACTTGCTAGTCAAACTCAAGATACATCCTGTGTTCCACGTAAATATGCTTAAACCTTTCTATGCATATGAGGAAGATCAGATGGACGCAATTCACAGAGAGCACCCCTTGGGGCAAAAACCTCTTACGATCGGGACGTTGAGTGCATCATGGCAGACTAAGTCAAATGAAAGAGGCATTGCGTGACGAAGAAAGAATACTTAGTCCAATGGAATAGCCTTCTGAAGAGTGAAGGAAGTTGGGAACCGTCCGAGACTTTGTGACAATTCAAGAAGCGCATAGACGCATTTCATACCGAGGATGTGATGACAGTGTCACCCGAATAGGTGGGGGAGATTGATATAGCTCAAGGACAACTATGATCTAAGACCATCCAAATGGTGGGGCTGTGTCCCATGCAAGGGCCAGCTTAGAAGTTGCTCATGAGTGACCCACGAATGACCCATGATAAAGCAAGAACTGACCCATGCGCAACACAGGAACAAGCCCACGACTGTTCAACTTCCTTGTGTCAAGCGACCCTTCAATTCTCATGGACTAACCTTATAAACCCATTGCAGGCGTCCCCTAGGCTCCCCGTATGCTAGGGCCTCTTGAGCTCCTGTAGTCTTGTAATATCTATACATATTCAAATGGGATTGTTGGATCAGAGAGGGATCAACAGCTAAAATTAGATTCGTCCATGTATAAATAAGGGATCCTCCCCCTTCAATTGTACACACTAGTTCAATGAGCTAATACAATCAAGGTTCACTCTCATACTTCGTTCTTATGAGTTGAGTGCATGTTAGACTGACTTATCGGATCCTAAGGCCACAGAGGTGTGGCATCGTTTGCAATCGATTGACCCATGACACATGCATGTATCTTGGACAAACCCAACTCAAGGTCCTCACAAAGACTCACCATATTTGTGCATAAAAATGTGTTTGGAAGATCTTTGCTTTAATTGGGATTACCCCCGAATGGCATGGTTTGATAGCTTAGCTACCCCCTTGAGTAAAGGTAGCCTTTGGTCCTTATCGTCTGACTTATACCCTAGCTCATATTTGCAGGAAGATTTTGAAGGTTGGTATAATATTGGAAAATTGTCCAAAAAGTGCTAAACTTATTGTACAACAATCAATTCAATCGTAAATCTTTTGATTTTGCTTATTCTGTTATAAACATTTTTCCAACTTGTCAATTTAGTCATAAACTTTTTAATTGTACTAATTTAGTCATAAGCATTTTAATGATTTGCCAAACAAATCCTAAATCTTTTTAAAGAATTGTCAATTTAGTCTTTTTGGCTAATTTTGGCCAAATATTACTGATGTGGATAATTTTTTAATTTAAAAAAATTATGAATTTTTTTTATTGATTTTGTCTTTCTTTTCTTTTCTTTCATTTTCCCCCTCTTTTTACAAAGGGCTGGTGAGGCCGTTTGCCATTAACTAAGAGCTGCCAACCTCCACCGGCCCTTAGGCAAGAGCCAATAACCTTAACGAGCCATAAGTGAAGGCTGCAAAGCCCTCACTAGCTGCAAGCAAGGCTAGATCTGGTAAGGGCTCGCGAGCCCTCGCTATGGCCGATAAGGGTGTCATGAGCCCTTGTAGGCCATAGCAAGGGTGTCGCGGCCCTCACCTGCCTTCATTGTTGTAGCGACGACCTCGGCGAGGACTCACAACACCCTTGTCGGCAAGGGCTACCTAACGGGGGCCATGACACCCTCACTAGATCTAGGGAAGTGAGGGAATCGCAACCCTAGTTGCGAGCTTCGTTGCCACAACTAGGGCAGGCAAGGGTCACAACGCCTTAGGCAAAGGTCACCAACCCTTTCTCGGGGTCGGCCGAGTCGCTAGCCCTTACTCAATGGCCAGGCGTAAGTTGTCGGCTCTTAGCCAATGGCTGGTAGCCTTGCCGGCCTATTCGTAAAACTCTAAACACAAGTGAATGTGTCGAACAAATAATATAATGATAAGAAAAATATCGTCCCACGAAGATCGATGATTAATAAACTAATTAAATACTAAAATATATTAATTCTAAAATTTATCTAACAGATCAAAATACAATTGAGAATAAATTAAAAACAAAATTTGTAGACTAAATGCAGTAAATCAATCGATAAATATGTTAGAGCATCCAATTTCACCATAACCACTAGATATAAATTTCAGATTGTTGTGAGTACAAGAACGATATCAAAAATGTGATAATGAAATTTCCTAATCTATTTACTATCCTATCTCTAGGTATAGCAAACCTACTCAGTTTATTAATCCATTATATCTCTATGTGAATTAAAATAAACATAAGTACATTAAAAACTATGAATATTCTCGGCTTACGATGAGTTTTTTGGATCACCTTATCACCGAAAGCTACACAAATAACGTGGTATATCTCTATCAACGTTTAATTCATAGTTATATATTATAATGAACAATTGTATATTATCACTTCTCAATCTCAAATATGCACATCGATCATTCAAGTGATGGCCAGATCACTCAAAAGCATTATGCACACTAATATATAACTCACATGACTGAAATCAATTGTAAAACATAAAAATAATAAAATTCACATCATCATGATTAGGCTACATCGTAACCCTAACAAAAGAAAATTAGAACATAATAGAAGAAGAAATAAAAATATATATTATACTCAGCATCTTGAATAAAAGAATAAAAATTCTGTTACCATTTTTGTCTTCTCTTCAAAATACTTGAAAAACTCTCAGAATAATAAAAAAACAATCTAACCAAAACCTCACTGCTCCCTATGTATTATCCTATTTATAGGATATATCGAAGATATCTATCACCCAACGCTTGCAGATAATATTAGGGAACAAAATCAAGAATTTCTTGATTTGATATCCATCTTCCACTGCTTTTTTTTATTTGAATTCCTGATATTTGCCATTCTTTTCCTTATCTTCTCAATATCTCATTATTCTGCATAAATAAGGAAAATTCAAATAATCATAAGGAAATCTAAATATTTTCTCATAGATATTGCATTAATTGTTGTCTAAAATAGGTAAAATAATTCTATTTTTATAGAGTTATCACGGCCCTCTATAAAAAGAGGGAAAAAAAAAGAAAAATATTAAAAAAATCAATAAAAAAATCAATAAAAATTTAGAATTTTTTTTAAAAAAAATTATAAAATTGTTCACGTTAATACCGGTTGTGCCACATAAGATGACAAGCACTAACTGGGCCACAATGTCTTCCAGCCAAAATTAGCCAAAATGACTAAATTGGCAATTCATTAAAAGGTTTAGGACTTGTTTGGCAAATTTTTAAAAGGAATGGCTAAGTTGATACAATTAAAAGGTTTAGAATTGAATTAGCGAGAGGATTAGGACTGAAATAGTAAAATTGAAAGGCTTAAAACTAAATTAACCGTCCTATAATAAATTTAGGAGAATACTTGCATAATTGGTTTATATCGATCCTTTTTTGGACAATTTTCCCGTATAGTATAATATCCTAGAATTAAACATTTAGTTAGCAATAAAATAGTCCACTTATCTTTGAACTGCCTCCTCGCTGCTTTGTCTATCCTTGCTAAAGTTGCTAAAATCATCTCGTATTTTAGTCGGCATTGCCCTGCAGCAAGATCTGTTTATTTGGTGGCAAGGCGATGATTTGAGTATCAGTGCATGATTTGAGCATCTGCTTTTCCCATCTCCGCTAAAGTCAACGAGATTATCTCGGATTTTAATTGGCCTCAGCCTACAACAATAGCCGACGACTCGGGCAAGGTGAGGATTTAAGCATTGGTGCGATCATTTTCGCTCTTCGGATCTGCCCGACAGAGTTCAGGTCGCTAAAAGAACTTGGCAAAGTGATGATTTGAGCATCACTTGTTGCCCTTGCTTACAAAAGGAAGTCAAGGTGCATGATCACCTCTCTTTTTTGAGTCAATCGTCGTATTTGTGTCTGCTTTCCCCAGTATAACAAGGCAGCGAACATGCCATTCCGACGATGCTCCAAGGAAGCCTGCACCAAGGTGGTTAGGGCGGCACGGCCAGACTGCCCCAATCTTGAATGCACACAAGCTGTGTCTCAACAAATTGCCACTATACGGGAATTTTCTGCGTAAAAGATTCTTTTGTGAGAGCTCTTTGTTCTGCCTTGTTCTTGCACTGGCGATAGGATGACTGCACGTCAAAACAATTCTCCCGTTGCAGCTTCAGACACGCTTTCGACATAAGTCAGTAACGTGAAGACATCGAATGCACGAGCTACATAGACCAACCAAGAGGGTGGCTTAATCCATATAAATTAGATCCAAATTCTCATTTTTGTGCAAGAAATCTTCACAATCCTGTATGTACTTTACCCAGTGCTTCGCTCAGGGAATTCAACCATTATAACTCAGGCAGCCAAGTAAAATAAGATCACTTGTAAATTGTAATTGTAGCCAAAATAATTCGGAAATATTAACAATACCATAAAAAATTACGGTGACCTTTCCACAAACTTAGAATCTCAAGCGTGTGCAAAGCAGACTGTCTGCTCTCTTTCTGCTCCAAATAAAAAACAAGAACGGAAAGGGGATTAAAAAGGAGCAACCTATGTTCTATCTCCTAGCAGCTGCACAAGAGCAAACGCAAAATAAAAACATCACCAAAGGATGAAAAAGATAACAAGAAATGAGAAGAAGATGATGCTTCTGGCAATCCTGGAAACCTCAAGTTCCGAAGCACGGAAAAAAGAAAACTAGAGCGATATGCACAAATGACAACAATGCCTACAAAATGCTCGGGAGCTGAGAATCTAATCTCTGCTGTAACTCCCTAATCTTCAGAGAAAGCTCTGCCTTCTGTTCCTTGTAGCTCTGCAGCAGAAACTCTTTCCCTTCTATGACCTCCTTCAACTCTCCCACTTCCTTCTTCAACATATCAATCTTGTCCATATCTCTTGCTTTCTCAAAAGAATCAAGATTGTTTTCACCATCAACATGCCCATTTGCATGGCCATTTCTCAATTCTGGTGGCCATAATGGGGCTGTCGAATTCTTCTCTTGCACACCCACATGTCCAACGCAGTGATCTGCAATAGCTTTCCTCAGTCTTTGAATCTCTCTCTCAGAATCAAACAAGTCCCTATTTGCAGCGTCAAGTTGTGCTTGCAAATGAGTAGATTGCTCCAACTGAGCATTGAATGAATTCTGCAACTCGGTTATCTGATCCTGCATTTCCAGAATCATGTCATCTCTCCTCTTCAATTGCTGCCTCAGCTTATGAATCACTTCCCTTTTGCTGAAGATGTCAGAGCCAGATTCAGAGACACATGGTGACTCTGAGCAGTTAGAAGGGTGGAATGGCTTTGGAGGCAATTCAAAGCGATCGGGTGAAGATGCCCAGGTTACCCCATTTTCTCTGTTATATTCAGGGGCAGGAACAGTCACCAAGGGGAGAGCTGATTCTGGCTCTTCGAGCATCTGCTCAGTGGAAGGGTGCTTTGGGTCTATCACTCCCTCATTTCCTGCTTTATTGCAATTAATAGACACTCCCATGAATTTTAAAGCCAAAAAAGATATACCAGTGAATGGATCTTATCAACTTTAAAAGGGAAAAAAAGGATAACAGCCCAAAAAGTACGATGACAATAAACCATGTTGCTAAGGCGCTACCAAGTCACATGAAGGATTTCCTAACAGAGCTATATAAACTCTTGCCACCAATATCATCAATCACAGAAAATTAAAAAGAAAAATTCAGCAGTGCAGTTCATGAATATCTTTGGAAGGAGTGGAGGTAGAAAAATAAGCAGGCTATACTAGCCTAGACAGATGGTTCATCTAATCTCATATTTGCTTGCAGCATAAACACGTAAATGCATAGAAGCAATCATTTGATCACCACATGGATCATTTTTTATCTCTCCCCAAGGTATCACTAATCTCATATCTCCCTTCGCAACTACTTACCATGAATAACTATCTTCCTATTCCATTCACCTGCACAAAAGTAGTCAAATCCTACTGAACAGCACACAGAGATATATAAAGTATGGATCTTAATTATTGATATCCAGGCTATCCATATAAAAGCCCAATTAAAAGATGCTATGTTAACACCTGATTACACATTTCTAGGAGGACAACTGTGGCACACACCAAGATTAAGCATCTACAACGATGTACTTCCCTATATTTTTCCAAATTCATGGTGATACCAATATATCAACTGAAACTACAAACCGCACTTTTGATCTTCTTGTTTTGCCCCAGTTCAGACCGAAGTGGCGGCTTAACAAGTCTCGTGTTATTAAAGCATGGAAAAGTATGTTTACATTCATAGCTAGGTTATCAAAATCGCTTTTCCAAGAAAGATGCAGTAAGGGTCCATGAAATTGAATGTAAGATCAAATTGAAAAATTGCAAGATCTTACAAACTTCACGTAAACACGAATAATAGATCCTATATCTCAAATAAAATAAATGAACATGTATCAACCAAGTGGAAAAAGAAAAAAGAAAATCATCTAGATTCTCTTTTAAAGACGATAACCATCATAAATTAATAATAGTTGTAGAATTATCTAGAGTTACAGAGTCAAGTGTTTGGACAAGCTTACAGCTATTAAAAGTTACTTTAATTTGAAATGACAACACAAGGTTATGAATTGTGCATCTGCGAGACTCAAATTTAAACCCAGGCCTATCAAGGCCAAAGCCACAGATTCACAAAATCATCTGGAAGGGGAAAGGAGGAATTTTTTGGCGATAGCACCATGGTAAGATTTTTCCCTTTTGTATTACCTCTTGCTAAAAAGAGAAGAATTATATTTTACCACAAAAAAATCTCTACATGGGGAAGTTATCTTGTTGACAAGTAATTAGCATGTTGAGAGAGAGAGAGAGAGAGAGAGAGAGAGAGAGAGAGAGAGAGAGAGAGAGAGAGCTATGGCCATCATAGAGATTGATATTAGGATTGACAGAGTCGGAATCAACAAAGCTAAGTTTGTCTTGTGCTGGTTCACGTTTTACAACTTTGATGAGCATTTTCTTCATGTGAGATAGGTTATCTGAGGTATTGTTAAACACGCTTGCCTATCCTGATTCCAGTGATAACAGGTGACTAACACACTCAACTCAATTCCAACTGAAAGCAATTTTGAGCACATGTAAAAATGTCCACACATCTTTGCATCGTGAGATTGCATCACATGATCTCTCAGGTGTTAGATCACGGTTTTCATAACAGTGATCATTTGGGATGTATAAAACATCTGTAAATCTAGTATACATGCACAGCGCAAATTGAACATCTGGCTTACGGCATCTTAATGCCACTACACGGACATGTTTTAGTCAAGCAAGAAGTGCTGGATGTGCAGCTGTAAGGTCCTAGACAGGGCGTAAGATTCTTCGGCTTCAAACAACGTAATCTGATAATTTAATCAAACATTTTGCAGGAAAGTCACAGCCTTTGTTCTACAATGAAGGGTACACTTCTAGCAGTATTGATGCAAAAGACTGACTAAGCTCAATCCTCAAAGTGTAGGATAGAGTATTCTGCGTCACTCAGAGACTTATGCTAGGCCATAAAGGTGGCTCAATTTTAAAGTTACTTGAAGTAAGGCACCAACCACCTAGGAACATAGCCAGCCCCAACATTGATTGACTTTGTTCAACGAAAAGAGAAATGGAAACGGGGAAGAAAGAGCCCAATGCCAGAAATCTTTGAGATGTCATATGTATCTCTTGATCACTTCATGGGATTCTCTGCTTGAAAAGCTTAGGCATGAAATTGTTTTTTGAAATAGCATCTATAGCCCCTTTGTACGCTATAGAATGAATTCCCTAAATGGAAACTAAGATTGAGAAGAGGATGAATGCAAAAGGGCATCTGTTAGCTCCATGAATTGTTAGGAGAAAGTTCATTCTTAATCTTCAAAAGATCAATTTCTCCATCTGACAAATTGAACATTTTCCTTGTATAAATCTCTTGATAATTTCAGAATTGAAAGAATAAACAGACTTACCAGCTAATTCCTTCATCTCTTAAAGCTAAATCCCAGGAAGCATGAGGATTTTACCAGGAAAAACCCATATGAAGTTCCACTGGCCAAGATTTTCTTTGCTCAATCCATCATTTCAAGGTCAATTATAAGGTAAGATCGTTCAGATGTTGTCTTCATCATTGGAGATTTTAATTTTGATTTGAGCACCGTCAAAATTTAAGTACTATCTGACAAGACCTAAAGATATAGGTCCATAAAGGCCGTACCAACTCGAGAACAAACCTGTGGAACACAAGCTTGGTTCCTTAGGTAACATAGGAAGCCACAGAAACATATGATCTTGAAGGGAACATCAGAAATCAAGGAAATAAAAATCTTCCTCAGAACCCAATGATAAGAGAGGAACTCTAATGAGGCATGACAATACAAGCAAGGATTCTGACGACGTTTAGTTTTCTTGTAAATCCATCAATTCTCTAGTCACCCAAAAACAAAGGAACAAAAAACTGTGCTGCTGCACTTTTTCCCTATTTTTCGAGGAACGCATATTCCAGTTGCTACGCCTAAGGTAAGTACAAATTACTCGATAAACCTTCCCACTCTCTTGCCTCATTAGAGAGTAGAAGTACTATGGCAAATGATCATGCATCACTAGAGTTTCCAGATCAACATATTTTAACTGTTTTAGAACTCATATAGAAGGAGAGTACATAAATCAGACCTGGGAAGCAATTAAAACAGCCATCATCGCCTTGCATATAGGAATACATGTTTGAATGCAGACGAGAAGCGGGTTGCTTTCTCCTGTCAGTGGATTTTCCATTTCCTGAACATAAGCATCCTTGCAAGTGAGAACGACATTAAGAATAAGACCACTACTAGATGCGAGAATAAACTTAAGAAAAAATGCCAGATTTTCACAAGAATTACCAGAGTCGTCAGCCTGCTTTGTGTCAGTTGCTTGTTTCAGCTTGTAACCAAGTCGAAATGACAATGTGCTTAACAAGGCACCACCAGCAATAAGGACCCAATTTGGACCTTCTCGCTGAATTCCATTTGATTTCTGAGTTCTAGACATGGCAGCGGTTCGTGGGTTCATTTTATCCGCCACTGAAGTGCCGGGCCAAATTACTCAGACATCTGAATAAGGCCTGAAAGAGAGAATGAAAAACTGATTAATTGGCTTTGATACGACAATAAATTAGAGGATGAGACGGAATTTCTTCTCAGCAAGCATTATATCCATTATATATCAAAACTGCATTCCATTTTTTGGATCTCTAAGACTTAAAATTATATCTCAACATTGCCCAAATAGCCTGTGTAGCTCCCCATTGATCGAGAGAAATAACAACATGACATTCAAGACCAGATAGTGAAGTCTGACACAAAACTCGCACCCACAAAACAAATCATGCTCCAAAAATTATATCCGTGCCGAAGCAAATGATCGGAAAGACCCTTTCTAATAATTTAACAACTCCTATATTACATTCAATCAGATGCAACTTACGCCACTGTCAAGGGAACAGACCCGCCAGCTCATAACTGTTCCCGCAACTATAGAATAAATACCGAACTGTACCAACGGCAACTCTTAGCAAAAACCAAACCCATCGGAAAACACAAATTGTGTCAACATAGAACACGGCAAGCCAGAACAAAACTGAGAATCTCCAGTAAATAAGCCATAACCGGATCTCTCCGTCCAATGTTTCAGGAATAATTCGCAGGTCCCGATGACCACAACACCGCTAGAGACGGACGGAAATCTCAAACCGCACAAACGAAGCGACATTCAGGAAGAAACCACGATCGGCGGGGGGCACAGCGGACTCACCGTTCTCAATTCCAATGGCGGCGCGCTCACTCCCGACGAGCCCGGCGCCGCTCCGGCGAGAGGGGACTTCCTAAATTAAGCGGCGAATCGACAGCCGCAGCGGACGGCCGGCGAAGGCGAGCGGAGCGAATGGGACTCGGGCGAGCGTCCACGGAGAAATGGAAGCGCCCAAGACCACATACAACGCCGGACAATCGCAGCGCCCGAAGGATAGAGAGAGAGAGCGCGAGAGAGAGACCGAGAGAGAGATATTTGTATGGAAAGACAGAGGGAGAGGAGGAGGAGGAGGAGAGGAAGAGGAAAGCCGGAGAGGCGCCGCCGCCGTCGCCGCCGTCGTCGCCGTGGCAGGAGCGGCGCTGGTGGCGGAGAGGGAGAGAGGGAGGGAGTGGGAGGGACGACAGGTGCGAACTGTTGGTCGTATAGTTTTGCCCTTTTCCTTTCTTTCCTTTTTCTTTTCCCTTTTTTTTTTTCCCTCCTGTTCTCTCGCTTTTTTTTCCTTTTGCGGGAAGCCGCTTTCGAAACGCACCGGTTTTGCCGGCGCGGCACCAGTGAGCGTTCGCCGTCGCCCTAGCGATTCTCAACGGGGACCCAAATTTAGGGCAAAAATACCCTCAAATTTTCAAACGACCGATCAAAAAAAAGAAAAAAGAGAGAGCACAAACAATTTGCTTGAAAGAAAAATATCCATGAAAAGCACTAAATTTGATAAATTAACCTCCCTTTCAAATGACCGGAGAAAAACTCAGAAATTTTACTCGAACGCTAAAATAATTATTTGTATCTTTTCCTTGAAAAATACTTACATGGCATCTAGCGTGGCTCGCAAGCCCTTGAGCGATGGCGACAGTGACCATTAAGGAGAGCCATAGGCCTTTCCTCGCCTCCCCAACAAGGGTCTTCGAGCCCTTAACCCTTGGGCTAGTAGGAAACAATATGTTTGTCATTGTTGCACTCTTTATCGGCATTATAGCCACATAGGTGTTAAGAGATATTTTTCTAAGATATTTTCCTCTATTAAAGATAACTAGAATATTTTTCTTGATTCTCCATATTTCTTAGGATTGCGCTTATGTCTCTCTTTGATTGTATAAAATCTTAATTGATATGTTACATTAGATAATCATATATAAAACCTTGCACGTTTGGTAACGATTCTGATCAGAAATGATTATTTTTTATTCTGTTCTCAGGAACTGATTCTGAATAAAAGAACGCGTTTAGAATCGTATAAAATTTCTAATTACGGAATAGAATTGTGTTTAGTATCGTATTCATTGATTACTGCTTCCAAATCAATTTATTTTAATTTTTAAATAATTTTTATAATTTTTTCCTTTTTTTCCTTTTTTTCCTTTTTTCTTTTTTTTTCTTTTTTTCTTTTTTCTTTTTTCCCTTTTTTTCTTTTTTCTTTTTTTTTTTTTTTTTTTTTTTTTTTTCCTTTTTTTCCTTTTTTTCTTTTTTTTTTTTTTTTTCTTATTTTTCCTTTTTTTCTTATTTTTCCTTTAATCCTTTTTTTTTTTTCCTTTTTTTTTTTTTTTTTCCGGCAACCGGCGGCGTCGAACGGCGGTGGATGGCGGTCGTGAGATGGCAATTGATGAAGAAGAAGAAAAAAAGAGAAGAAGAAAAGTTTTGATTCTCAATTTTGTTAGGAACAAGAATCAACTTTTTTTTTTCTTGATTCTCGTCCTAAACGATTTTGGGAACAAATTTGTTCCCTAACAAAAATTTTACCAAACGCGATTCTCGTCCCAAACTGAGTATGGGAGCAAAAAATCGAAAATCCGGATCTGTTGGGATGGTTACCAAACAGGCCCTAAATAGGTTTACATACCATTTTTTTATACAAAAATTCCATATTTCTCTCTTTGGCATATCTCTTATTTCTAGTAAAGGGAGAGTAATTAGAAAAAAAAATCTGTTAATATTATACGTCACTCAAATTTAATGGAGCTAACAAAGATATTTGATTACGTTGTTTTTATCACCTTTTAGGATTTGGATTGCGCTTATCTAAAAGAAAAGGGAAATGTTCCCCCAACATGCACCATGTTTGGAAATATTGTATTGAAGGGAATGGAAATGAAGGCCTAATATTCTTAAAAGCCTCTTTTAGGTACAGCCTCAATTCTATTCTATTTTTTTTTTGTCCTATAAAAGAACTCCAAATTTTAGATGTAATATTAATTCTATCCAAAACTTTTTTTGTCCCATATAAAAATGACAAACTTTAGGTCAAGTCATAATTATATCCTAAACTTTTTTTTTTTTTGTCTCGTAAAAACCACAAATTTTTACTTTAGTCCCAAAACTGCTCTTGTTGACCTTCCATTAAAAATTTCTCATCACAATCAAGAAAGGCTCTTGATTAAGATCTAGAAAATGTTGATCCCGTGGGGATATGCATAGTGTTTGTTGGGCGTCTCAAGACTTTACAAAATGGGTTCAAGAAATTGATATGACTTTATGTTATGACTTTATGTCTTGCTCAACTAAGGCTCTTGATTTTTAAACTAGAAATATTGTTGTGAAAAGGTATTTAGCACATTAAGATCCTTTATCGGATTGCTCGAGATCAAGGAAAAGCCTATCTTAAATTATTGCGATTTCTTTTTTGAAATGAAGCAAAGCTCATTCTGCCATAGATTGTATTTCTTTTTAGGTTGTAATTATTTTGTGGAAAACGAATAATTTAGAAAATATTTTTCTAAACATGATCGTCTATATTGTTTGAAATAATTAATCAATAAAAAATATTTTTAAAATTATTGATTTTCCGTAAAATAAATGGAGCTTTAATAGAACTATTTTTCCTAGCGCATTACTTGACTTCAGTAAATTATTACGACTTCCTTTTACAACATGTCATGCATTTCATCATAGATAAGGTCATCATCTTTAGGTTATTTGATGGCCATGGAGTGGAGCTCGGCTCTTCTGCGTCATCACCACTGACCCAAATTATGTATTGCTCTCGAGATGCGTGCGCTCGAGGCTTCCTTCATGCCTTTCTTCTTTTACAGTGAGGAAAATTGTCGGGTTTATGTGTATAGGCTTTTTACATTCATAGAACTTCATCAAACTTTCAGACTCTTTCATTAGTGAAGCCACATTTTGTGGTAATATTGCGCAGTGTGTCATGGATGATAAATAAAGATTGTTAATTACCTTTTGGATCTATAAGATACCTTCTCATTTTGTAAATTTTTGTTTTGTCGGATATATAGTTCTCATTTGATAGGATAAAGTTGATAAAATTATTCAATTTTTTTTTTTAATTTATTACATTTTTGCCAATTCAATTCTAAACTTTCTATTTTATCAATTGAGTTCGAAATTTTTTTATTTTTTTTATCAATTGAGTGTATTTAACTAATTTTAGCTAAAATTGGCCGACATGGATGCAAACTATTCTACATGGTACAACCAATGATGACGTAGATAATTTTTAATAATTTTTTTGTATCTTATCTTTTATTTTTCTTTGGTTTTTCAATGCCGGCGAGGGTTGCGAGGGTCATCGAAAATAAGATTAAAAAAAAAAAAAAGCAACCCTCGTCAACGTAGAAAAAAGCCAAAAGAAAAAGATAAAAAATAAGAAATTTGAAAACATTAAAAATATTATTAAAATTATTCATATTAACGCCAATTATGCCACGGAGAACAATTGGCATACAAGTCAATGAATTCAAGGCAAAATTGATCGAATAAACTCAATTGGTAAAACGTGCAAATGTTTATAATTTAATTGGTAAAATTACAATTTATTTACTAATTTTTCGATAATTTTTCCAAATAAAGTTTGAGCGTACACAATTACAGCTTCAAAACAAAGACGAGCTCAAAGGGGTATAGGGGATGTAAGGTCTAATTTGGAGGAAGGCTTTTCTTTCGTTGTACTTTGGCAACGCCGCTTTATTTGATTTTGGATTGCAACGGCCGCTTTAAAGTCTGAAAAGTTCTCTAGCTGGGCCTCAAGCTTCCTTGATAAGCGAACTTACCTCCCATGACGCTTTACACGCGCCATCAAAGCTTCTTATCAGATCAAACCGATCAATGGAAGTCTTCGACCTGGTTCTAAAGTATCATTAAGAGTTTTCGACAGTCCTGGAGCTTCCGTTTGGGTTGCAGAGACCGCCATGACTGTTCGTGCAAAGCCATCCACGAGCAGACCCGAACCATCACAACCTGCGCACGCTATGGCTCCTTTTTATTTTTAATTTTTTTGTCGGTTCTCTACTCTATTTCTATTTTAACTTTGACTCTCACATCTTTACCATGTCTTCCCATAGGACGTGGGAGTCGAAACCACTCCCCGAAACTAAATTTTCTATCTCATTCCCGAGAATGTGGGAATTGAACCTCATCTCCCATTTCCATTTGGAAGGGTGGCTTATTAGGAGTAAAGTGGTTCACGCTATGGCTCCTCTACTTAGCTTCAATACACCCTGTTTTGGTGGCTTCCAAGCTCGGTCTGGTTCGGATATGAGCTCTTCCTTTTTTGGATTTTGCTGTCCAGTGAACAAATGCTTTCATCCATGGTCGAGGCTGATTCCAGTTGGCTTTCCAGGGTCACGGATTTGCGCTTTACACACAACTCGTTTTGTAAATTCACATTTTTCCATTTTTTTTTGCATTAATATCCCTTATTTATACATTTAATGATAATTAAAATTTGTAGGTACCTCTTGAATTCGTAAAATGCCAATCATTTTGTACATCACCTTTGGGTTCAAGAACTTTTCATAATTGCAAAAATTTCTTAAAATGTCACGAATTATCTTTCGGGATCATATATTTCTTTTCAACTCTTCATATAAATAATTAATGAATACTGCACGGACTTTTAACTTATAAGATTTTGATCATTCTCTTTGGAAGGGAAACCTTCCTTAGGCTCTCCACTCATCTTGCCTCTAATTAGTATTCCTTACATGCCTAGGTGCCTGCCCCAATTCAATACCACCGGTCTTATTGAGTTTTAATAATGCAGTACCAATGTAAATCTTCCTATTAAGTATTTCCTTTGACAATTCTTATTATTTTCTCTAAGCATTAGAATAGTATTATTGATTACGTATGTAATCTCCTCTTCGTTATATAATAACCAAGATAATAAACTTTTATCCATTACCGGCTCTTTATATTTTAGATTAATATCATGAAAAGTCTCAAACTAATTTTCTAACCACCAAAGTTTGTAAACAAATTTATCTTTCACTAACTTCCGTTAATTTGGATTAATATAACGAAAAATCATAATTTAGTACCTTGTGATAAGTAAATTCTAGACTGATACCTCCGTCAATTATCACATACCATCTAATTTGATAATTTAACTATAAAATTTAACGGAAATTAACGAAGGAAAAATTTATTATATATATTAGCTTTGGATTTTTAGTGGTAAAAAAATAGTTTTATGAATTTGGAGTTATTCGTGGTATTAATATTATAAATGACGTTAAGTGCGACGTCGGGGTGGTGGGTCCTCCACTAACGTCACCCCAGGGTTTACCCGCCGGTTGCCGGCTATACGGGGTTCCCTAGGCATAAAAAAAAAAAATTATAAATGACGTTACCCATCAGTAGACAACGCAGTTGGTTGAAATCTCTCCTCTAGCGAAGGAAGTCAAATGTTCGAAACTTTGCATTGTTGGCAATTAAAGTGGGGCCACGACGATGGAGTTCTTTGGTTTAGTTTTCCAAAGTATGAGTTGCTTTGTTGCCCCTCCACCACGGAGGCCCGTGAGACCCAAATCGGCATAAGCCGATAAGGGCGAGCTCTGACCGGATCTTCGATTCCAAAAAAAAAAAAAAAAAAAAAAAGTTATAAATGACGTTGTTGACATATAGCATAGAATTAACAATTTCGCTTTTTTTTTTTTTTTCCTAAAGGAAAACATTCAGTGAGAGCGAGGGCGCGCGCAAACTTAATCACAGGTCAAGCAAGCCAAGAGCGGCGAGGCGGCGGCGGCTGTGACGGCTACTCTGCTTCATCGTCCCCACTCTGTTATCAAGCTCCTATCACAGCGAGAGAGAGAGAGAGAGAGAGAGAGAGAGAGAGAGAGAGAGAGATTCCGATTTTGCAGAGTTCTCGGGCCGCCGCTGTTTAGGGTTTTGTGTATTAGGGGTTCGAGCTAATGGGGGAGGAGAGGCCAAGGAGCAGCGTGCCTGCTCTGCCATGGATGAGGAGCCCGGTCGACGTCAGCCTCTTCAACGAATGCTCGCTCGACCTCGTCCCTTGTCTTGACCCAAGGTGGTTTTCCGCAACTTGTCGTGGAGCAGTTCTTCTCCATGTTTGTAATTATGGCTGAGTAATGAGGTTTTGTGTGTCTTCTTGATGTGCACTAGAGAATTTAGTAGTTGAAAAGCTTGAGTTTTGTAGGTGTTGTTAGAGCTGTTGTGATCGTAGTTAGTTTGAAAAGGTCTGTAGCTGGATGGGATTTGAGTTCGTGCCGGCACGATGATTTTGAATTCGTGAAAAAAGCTCACTGAAAGTTTTTTGGACATTCCTTTTCCATTAGAGATCTTTAAGGTGGGAGGTGTTGAATTATGTCCTGTGTGCTTCTTCATTTGGATCGATGGTGCTGGAATAAAAGGATGCTGATATACAAGATGGTATCTATACGATCATATTTCTGAAGTGGGAAGAAAAAGTAGGATTGGATGAACATGAGCAGTGTATCTCTATCTTCCTTTCAACAAGCAGTAGAATTGGATTCTGCCACGCCAGTGAGCTGCCAACCTCTTTGGAGAAGTCCTTGAAAATTATAAGGACTAAAAATGATTCGGGTTGCTGTTCTGATAAGAAAAAGCTCTGAGCCTTGACATATGCTAAATGGCTGAACTGCTGTAATGGCAATTTTGGTTGCTGTGATCAGACGTAACTTTGATTATAGAATTCTCTTCCTTCAAAGTTTAGTTTAAATATATCACTTTCTTCAGTTAATTTTTGTGCACATTAGACAATTTGGCTAATTAGATTAATAGGCCTTTAATTTAATTAGCCCGCTTAGCTCTCTGTATATATCTTTGTATATATTGTTACACATTTAACGATTTTAAATAACATAAAAATTGAAGTACGATGGAAATGTACGAGGAAAGAAAGAAAGGAAAGCCAAAATGCGAACAGAAACATCACAAGACTATGTGGAGTCAGAACAAGATGTCCAGAGCCAAATTAAAGATAACAACATAGAAACAACTGAAGATTATAAACCCTTAAACAATCTTTTATCGGCATTCCTTCCAGATGCAAAACTTGAGATAAGGTGGTGCTGCACTCCTGACTCCTTAAAAGTTGAGCATCCTCTATAAGCATCTTCCAACAATTAAAAAGCTGGATGGCATAACTTGGCATAGCTCATGCCACCATAGATGAGCTAATAATCATATGATTTTAAGAGGGACTGTACAGTCATTCCTCTAGCATTATGTTCTCTCATATTATTCTCTCTATCATTTTAATTGTTAATTTGTTTTCAAAATTAGGTTGAAGGGGGCATTGCAGAATATGGGCATTTCTTCATTATTCCCTATCCAAGTTGCTGTCTGGCAAGAGACAATAGGGCCTGGTGCTTTTGAGCGAGACCTTTGTGTCAATTCACCGACAGGAAGTGGGAAAACTTTGGCATATGCTTTGCCGATCGTGCAGGTTTTATCCACTCGTGCTGTGAGATGTCTACGTGCATTGGTGGTTTTACCTACTCGGGACTTAGCATTGCAGGTTAGAGACCTACTTTTAATTCTGTTGCCACTGCTTCTGTAGAGCTGGATTCTTAGGATATCTACTGTATAGTGTGGATCTGCAATTTCCAGAAACTTGAATGCCATGTCTGTATTGAGTTTCTCCATAGATTGGCGTCTCTCTATAGAAGCCTTTTAATAAGTTTTGTCACAAATTTCCAAAGTAGGCCGAATAGAAGGATCAAATTTGTCACTCCTGGATATATACCATTGTTTCTTCTTTTCTTCAGGTTAAGGAAGTTTTTGATGCAATTGCACCTCCTGTTGGTTTATCTGTTGGTTTGGCAGTTGGTCAGTCTTCGATTGCTGATGAAATAGCTGACCTTATAAAGAGACCGAAGCTTCAGGCAGGCATCTGCTATGACCCTGAAGATCCTTCACCAGAGCTACAAAGCGCTGTGGATATACTGGTGGCAACCCCAGGAAGGCTTGTGGATCATATTAATTCCACTCCTGGATTTACTCTGGAGCATCTCTGCTATCTGGTATGCATTCATTTTAAATAAAATTGCAGATTTTTTATTGTGTAATGGAGTTCCTAATGCTGTCTTTGCTTACTGTCAGAAATTTTATAGGCCTGATTGAATCTGCGCTCTTTTATATCCTGAATTTGCAAGGGAGAGTGAATTCTGTCTCCTAGTGTCTGATAGAATTATTACTTTCAGCTTGTGTAATGTGGAGAGGCACATGTACCGAGTTTTGGGCATTCCTCATGGAGTGATGAAAAATGCAGTATGAGCTAGTGATTCATCCTCCAAGCTGTGGTTGTTACAATTTTGAGTTGTTGTGTTTTCTTGTATTAATTAATAAGTTAAAATCACTAGCTATGCTACCCTTGTCAAAAGTTGCCTGAGATTTATGTTATTATGTGAAATTGAAGAGTTTACTGGTCCAAATTGTCTAATGTGTACACAAACAATTGCCCTAGCCTCTTCACCATCAAGACCAATTGAGATTAAAAACCACAATGATGATGAAGTTCGTGATATGGTCAACTAGCAAGAAAATCAATGACCATTGCGATTTGAAAGAATTTTGGTGGTTTGATAGTATATAAAACTAGTTGTTTAAATCTTAATGAAGGTACATGTCAATAATCATGCTTTTGATGAGGATGGTGGAGATGAGAAGACCAGATGCACCATTAGTTGATCCATTTTTGTTTTATAATATCAAGCTTATTTGGAATTTGTTTTATCTATGGTGGCTTCCATTTCTCGTGCATCACTTTAAGCATAAGGAGTCTATGCCTAAAACTCTCTTTTAAGTGTTTGTAATTTTACAATTTCAATGGATGTTATGGTCCCTCCATTAATTTCTTTATGGAAAAGTGATATTGATGAACCTTCTTAGCATCCATTTGGTCATGAGTTTCCAAATTTGGATATGTATTTTGGGAATAAATCAAAGAAAACCTAAAGAAGAACAGCTTAGTCTTCCTTTTATCTTTCCTTTTTCTTTTTAGGTGGGTCTGGGCTGGGATTTGGAAGGAAAAAACATAGCTCGCATATAAAGGACCATTTGTTTCTTTTTCATTGAGCATAAAAGATGGTTAATGACAATTTGACGTACTTTATCTTTGTTTTGCTGGGCCTAAACTCATTTAGTGTTCTTTTTTAAATGTGTAAAGAATTCTGCTAACTTCATTGCTGTATCACTTGCACCTGTCTTCTCTTAAAGGCTTTTCAACTTTTGATGACAATAGTGTTGCTGCAATAATTTTTTCTTCTGCGTTGTCCGGTAATGACTCCGGATGTGACGTAAGAACTTGCTTTATAGTTTGCACTAAATTTAAGGAAAAGATCATGATCCTAATTGAATGTGATGTCAAGATTCTACTTGTTTGTACTTTGACTCCTGTTCGAATTCAAATTGACTGCCTTAACCATAGGACCTTGGTACTTCACTTTTTTTTGCTGATATCTTACAACTAACTAGTCTAGATTCAAATAGTAGTCACAATTACATGCCAGATGGCATAAATGCCAGGGTCTACCTGTCTTCTTTACATGTGGGATTCTATTGTCCATATTTCCATCAAATTCTGTTGTTTGGAATATGAAGTCTAATATGCTGATATAACGAACTTCTCAGGTTGTTGATGAAACTGACAGATTACTCAGAGAGTCCTATCAATCGTGGCTGCCTACAGTGCTTCAAATGACTAATTCAAACAATGAAGGACTCTTGAATTCAAAATCTTCTCTTTATTCAGCGTTTGGTTCCATGAAAACCATAAGGAGATGGTATGTTGTATGAAACTTTCTTCTAGTGGCCATAGTCACATGAATAGCTTAGGTTTTGCTGAGATGCCATTGAACTTTCTTGTATTGGACAGTTTTTTGTTGAACAAAATTTGCATTGCTTGTGCATGGTCAAGATATGCATCACATATCCTTTTACTTAGTCTGCATTGGACCAGCTGCTCTAAATTTTAGTTTAACTTAAAATCCTTTGTTTTTGTATTTTTTTTGTTTTTTTGCTAGTGTTTTATTTAGATAATGGTAATTTAAGAAGATATGAGTTCTTGGAAAAGAGCTGCAAGATTGCACCCTTGTCACACTAGATTTAAAGGAAGTGGCAGAAGAGATCATACCCTTAGCCCAAAAAGAAAAGAGGGAAGAAACGGAGATAAGTTAAAAAGTTAAAGAGAGTGGCAAGAAGGTAAGTTGAGGTTGTTAAGAAGTAAGGAGTAAGGACCACTTTTCCCTTAGCTGTTCAATTTCTCAAAAACAGTTGCATGATTCTGTTGCGAGGAACCTGCAACTTGATTACTTCATTTAGCACAAGGCATTGGTACATTCATTCTCCTGGTAAGCCATCTTGGTGATTCAATCTAGGATGTCCAAGTATTTAACTTGTCAGCATGGCCTTTCCCGCCCAGGCAAACCATTTGCCTTTTTAACTGTGTCTTTATAAATGCTGCATATATTTTGCACCTTATCTGTGGAGATGAAGGCAAATTGAGTTGCTAGTGTTCCTGCTTTGGGTTAAAAATTGCTTTGTGGATGTTGAGACCGAAGTTAAGAGTTTTTTCTTGGTGTTAAGTTCATTTTTGGTCTCCACTTATGCTCTTTGTGCAATTTGGTCCTCTAACATTATCATTGTGCAATCAAATCTTCCAACTTATAAGAATTTTGCAACCAAGTCCTTCTGTCAATAACACAATTATATTGATGACCTTGCATGCTGATTGGCCACTTTTTACCATACAAAACAAAACTTCAAAGATAAATAATTTCAAATCTGGAATAAATTAACTTTTTGTTTAAAAGGAAAAAGAAGAAAGAACAAAAAAAGAAGAGAGGGAAAATGAAGAGAGGGTGGTGATAGGCACCATTAGCAATCACCAGTGGTGGCTTAGGATTGCTCGAGGTTGCGACCTCAAGCAATTGTCGCCTAAGTCTATGTGGGTTCTGAGTCTTCTCTTTCTGTCCATCTTTCAACAACAAACAAGTGTGACTTGCAATTGGAAAAAGTGGAATTGCTTTTTATTTCCTTTATCGTTGCATTTTGATAGTTGATTTGATTCTTCAAAAGTGAACCAAACTAGTACTAACTAGTGTTACTAGCAGTAGAAAATTTCTTGGAATTCCTTCAAAAGATTAGTGACCCTATATCGAAGATTCAGTCATTCAAATCCATTATCCCCTGTTGGGATTCTTTTCAAAGACATGGATGAATACAGAGGGTTTCATTCAGGAGAAGGAGAATGTGGTGATCTTCATGTGGGCTTCACCTGAGATTTGCCCCACTTGAGCCAGTAGGGGTGGTGGCAGCGGCTTGCCCACTGATCATTGTGATGGTGCCTGTCACCTGCGAGTTCTCTCTCTCTCTCTCGCTCTCTCTTTCTCTCTCTCTCATGCGCGCGCGTGCACACATCCATCTCATATATATATATATATTTTATTTTCTTGTTATTTCCTCTTTTCTTTCTATATTAAAGAATATATTGTCCTAGATTTGCAACTATTTATCTTTGCAAATTTTTAGTTTTTAACATGAAAAGGTGCCCAGTCAGTGTGACACATTGACAATATTAATGGTGTTAATGAAGGGAATTGATCAAACACTTATTGCCAGATAGAGGAGTTGATTGCGCAAAAACAAATTAGAAGACAAAATTGCACGGACAACATCAGTTAGGGGACCAAAAGTGGACTTGACCCTTCTTTTTTGTGTTTATACATTTTTCCTTAAAGTTTTATGTACCTCTTTGGATTGAATGGTTTTGTATTCATCAGACATATATACTTGCAAAAAATTCCACTCTTTGGCATTCATGTCTAATGGAGTTTCTGTGCTTCATACTGTTGCAGTGGAATTGAACGGGGCTTCAAGGGTAAGTCTTACCCTAGGTTGGTGAAGATGGTTCTGTCAGCTACGCTGACCCAGGATCCAAGCAAGCTGTCTCAACTTGATTTGCATCACCCTTTGTTCTTGTCGACTGGTCGAAGGCGTTACCGTTTTCCAGAAAAGTTGGAATCATATAAACTGGTATGTGTCCATTACGTGAACCTTTGCTATTGAGTCCTTGTGGGATGGTAAGGCTCTTACTTATTCCTTGATATATGAATTATATGTCAATGGGCAAGGCGCTGATCAATGGGAAGGTTCCTCAGGTGAATTCGACTGATTTGGACTTTGGAGGAGTAGAACTAGCTCAAAGAAACTTACAAGATGATTACCAAGTGCTAGGGGCTGTCATTAGCTTTTGTTAGGTTTCATGATTGCATTCTAGCTTTAATTTCTCATGGAAGCTGCAGCTGCAATGTTTTGAATATGAATTAAAAAAAAAGATGGGCAAGGATTAGCAATTGTGTTCTCTGGGACTTTGTATGTGGTATGTATAGGTTAGTAATAGAACAAAATGATGTGAACACACTACAATGAAAATGATGATGAAACAAAGGTCTTTGGATGCATCTGGCGAGACGATGCAACTATAGTATCGTGATTGTTAGGAGGGGAAAGTCTAAGAGGGAATGGCAGAAGATGGTATGCAGTGATTTGGGGTACTTAGATCTGAAAGAAGATACAGAATCAAGGGAAGTTGTTGCAAAAGGATTCATCTAGCTATCTCCTCTTAGCGAGATAAGGATTAGTTGTCTCTTTTCCGTGGTGCATATTACAACAATTTAATTGTAGAATTTTCTTTTGTTGAGCTCTGATTGGAGGTTACATCCACGGACATATCTTATTCATCTAAAAATAAAATTAATCGGGACTTCAATAAGTTACTTATATTGAGAGAAGGAATTATTAAGGAGAGAGACAAAGGAGTCAGGGAGCTTTCCTATTTCAGGATGAGCAAAGCAGGAGCTTCTCTAAGAGAGAAAATAAAGCATCACGTGAGATATTGCTTTTTTTTTTTTTTTCCATTCATGGCCTTTTTTAGATCTGCAAAGAGAGAAGATAAAGCATAAGATGAAGAATTGCTTTTATTTATCATTTGTGCCCTTTTTAAGATCCTTTAACTTGTCGGTCTTTGGGATTACTTATGTCTTCTTGTCCTTCCTATGTGCACTTTTCTTTATTAAGGGAATTATCATCTCCGCCTATTTTAATGTTTGGTAGTTCAAAGATGCAGAATACTCCATGAATCATGATATATTACATTCTTTTGACATTACTGTATTTTTGTATATATTCTTTTCTAGTGGCTTCATTCTGTTCAATTTAAATGTTATGACTTGAACCCCCGTGAGTTTGCTATCTGCTGTTATACTTTAGTGAACACAATCTTGTATTAGCATCAGAGTTGAGAAAGAAACTCTCCTGATACCCACACTGCTATGCTCAATTTTTCCCATATGGTATCATTTCATCTAGGTAGCCAGATGTCTATGATGCCTTTGCTTGAAAATTACTAGACTTCATGAGTCTGTCCATCATTTCTTGCCTCACACCTTTGATATTCATATCTTAAGAATGGCTGTTGAATATGTTTGCAATTGCACCCCTGTTCTGCATATGACTACTTTGTTTCTCATCTAATTCTTGGACATCCAGTTTAATTGTTTTCAGGATATTATCTTGTATACTTTGATTGGAATATAAATACTTTGCCTTTCATTGGCATTGATTGGTTCCTTGATTTCTGTATGTGGATTGCTGAGTGAGACTAGTTGAACCACTCATATTCTGCTTTATTTTGATTGATTCCTTACGTCAGTTGCATGTGTTCTTGTTCAGTTCTATTAATTGGAAATTACTATTACTGCTATTTCCCGTGAAGTCGATCTATCTTTTGACTGATGTGTTGGGGTTTATGCACGTGTAATTCATTGATCTATGTGCAGATATGTCAATCAAAGCTCAAACCCATCTACTTGGTTGCCCTTCTGCAAAATCTAGGAGGAGAGAAATGCATTGTGTTCACTTCATCTGTGGAGTCAACTCATCGTTTATGCACTTTACTAAATTTCTTTACTGATTTGCCACTAAAGATCAAAGAGTATTCTGGTCTTCAACGTCAGTCTGTGAGAAGGTAATGCCTGATCTTTTATGTTAGCAGCGTATACATAAGCGTTGCATGTGGGTTGTAGTTACTAGTGATATTATTGAGTCACAGGAATTTTTTGAAATATCATGTGCCTAAAGACAGTTTCTGTTAGCATGTGAAATTAAATTTACAATTTAGAAGAAGCTAAAGGCTCAACAGGCATCTGCGTTTGACTTGTGTAAATCTTAAAGAATATTCAGCGACATCTCTCATTTGATACTATACTTTGATTGGTTTTTCCCAATCGATTTCCTTTCATTATCACTGTATCTCTTGAATTAAGGACAAAAAGACTTTTAATGCATGACATATAGCTAAGGATAAAAAAGTAGCCATAACTCAGACAATACTAAACTTTGATTGGTTTTTCCCAACAGAATTCCTTTCATTTTCACTCTATCTCTTGAATTAAGGACCGAAAGAGTTTTAATACATGACATATTCCTGTAAGGATAAGAATGTATCATAATTCATGGACAATTAATGTGCTCTTTATGAAACAAAGCAGTTGCTTGCTTGACATCACTTAGCTCATCCGTGCTATAAAATAAGAGTTTCTTACATAGAAGTTTGCCATGTGTATCCTAGTTAAGTTTGACAACTACAGAAAATTTAAATATGTACATACAGATCATGAAGCTATATGATAAGACGAAAAGCAAGTGAAGTCCTTGAAAGTGCAATATGAATCAGACTTTTGGACTAAAGCTAAAATATAGATAGAACTTTGGAGGTAGGATAGTACCTCAGTCAAGTACATATTTCTCTTATAGAGGGTATTGCAATGAACTTTGATGCATGATCACCCTGTTAAATGAAATGATTTATTCACTTGTAAATCGGAGTTCTTTTTCTGAAAGAAATGTTGAGTATCAAGTGGCTGGAGCCCTAGGCCCACATAGCAACAGGGATCAATGTAACAAAGTATGATGAATAGAAGGAAGCTAAAAGAATTTCCTCCCTGCATAACAGAAGAAGAAACACAACATCTTGGAACTTGTTGGACAAGCCATGAACTCTTGAGGAAGCTGCACAACACTAGCCATATCATGGTGCGAAAAAAAATTTTTCATATGAAAAATGAACTTAAACTCTAAATGTCTACCAAATGTATTCATAATCACATAATTTCATTACCTGTATTACTGACTTGAAGGCTATGAAATGGGTGAAGATTGAACATAAGTGAGATATAAAGCAAAATGCCAGTTGAAAGAAATGGAAAGGAAGCAGTGTGATGTAGGACAAAGAGTCCCAAGTGAAGAATAAATCTTAAGGCTGCAGAATGAAAGTTTCCTAAGTATCAAACCTATGGTTTCTTAAGCATCACACTTAAGAGAAGAATTGCATCTTAGAGTCCCAAAGCAAATACTTGCAAAATGCAATAATTTACCACCTCTATTCAAAAGAAAGCATTACAACGATATTTATAGATTTTCTAAAAGCTCCACTCCTTGAAATAGGAAAGCTCTAAATAAGAAAAATTAGTTGAAATAGGGAACGCAACATCCTGCTACTCAAACTTAAAATCCTAAAAATACACAATCCTTGTAGATGAATTCACTAATTAAACTTGAAGAACTTCTAGGATTTTTATTTGAGTTGCAAAGTCTATCTTCATTATAACTTGTACAAACGTCAATTTTGGAACAAATATCATATTGCATGATTATGTTAGCCGCATAATGCTGCTTGTATTTGAAAATATGCGTCTTTGGCTTGCTCTTTTAAGTAAATGGACATATCTTTATTTTCTTTTGCATCAGCCTGCTTTTAGTAACATAAAGTCTGTGTTGCAGTAAAACCCTGAAAGCATTTCGAGAAGGAGATGTACAGGTTCTTGTTTCCTCTGATGCAATGACACGTGGAATGGATGTAGAAGGGGTGAGGAATGTCATCAATTATGAAATACCTCTGTATATAAAGACATACATACATCGGGCAGGCCGTACGGCTAGAGCTGGCCAGACTGGTCGATGCTTCACTTTGTTGCGTAAAGATGAGGTAGACTGTTTTCTTGTGTTTTCTTCTTGACTCGTTTGATTCCTCGGAGAAAGAATTTGACCAGTCTGTATAAATCTGAGGATTTTAATCAGTTCTAATCTAGGAGGGAGGGAGGGAGGCAGGGAGGGGTAGAGGGAGAGGGAGAGGGAGAAGGAGAGGCATGTATGTTATTTGTTCACACACACAATTTGATTCAATGTCCTATCATTCTATAATTCTGGGACTCAGCGCAGGCATGTTCAACTGGCTTGGTTAAGCCCGACTTTGATACCCCTCTTGCAATGTTTATGAGAATCAGAGTGTCAAATAAAAACAGAACCTACAAAGTTCTCTATTATTGTTTTGCCACGCCAGAGAATTTACAAAAGCCGTTGTTGTGAATTTGCTTTACCATCATGTCCTTGCAGGTTCTGCTTTACTTAAATCCATTTCATCTTTTCATTCTGAAAAAAGAAGGTTTTCATGGACAAGCAACCAGATCTTGGATGTGAAAGTTTGGTCACATTTCCATGGGTGTGTTTGTTTACACTAGTTGCTTTACCATATTGTCTTTGTCGTATCTGTTGTGGGAAGGAACTTTCTGTGGACAAGCAAACACTATAAAACTCTGATTGTAAATGCACATATTCACATGCACATTCTTGCCTACTTATGATTGGGCGAGTTTTTACGAGTCTCTATATCGCAAGTCGCCTCTCAGTATTGAAGTTATGTAGACATGTGGATCAATCAACAGATGTTTTAATTTTCTAGGTCTTGCTACTGTGGAGATTTCAATCTTCTTAATGGTATTAATCTGATGGTGTTGATTTTGTTGGATCCATTTCCACCTATTAGGTCAAGCGTTTCAAGAAGATGTTACAGAAAGCCGACAACAACTCTTGCCCTGTTTACTCACTTCCTGCCAGCTCAGTCGAATCATTTCGCAGTTCATACACATCAGGTAATCTGCTGATTCCATCTGTCGCAAAACAGATGCTGCTTGACAACTTAAGATTTATTTTTCTGGCCATGACAAATTAACATTTGACCCACCTACTAATTTTTGTGTGCGATGAGCATTTTCGATTTTCCGTCTTTTCTAATGCACGGTGTGATAATAGGACAATAACAGCTGGAATTCAGCAGTTTCTTATGGTTTTTGTGCTATATGCTTATTTGATCTGATCATCAGTGTCTGGTTGATGGGCTACTGAGGGAATTTTTTTTTCATATGAGCTAAGTAAGGTTGTTTTATTTATTTATTTATTTTTTATGATAGCCCTCGAGAAATTGAAAGAGGCGGTTGAATCAGAAACCTCCAGAAAGCGCAAGCTAGGATCAAAGGCTCCATAAGCAAAGAAAAAGCAAAGATCTTGATTGGAGATATTTGCTTCTGGAGGTTTTGTTAACAAGATAGTCCAGTTGTAATGAATTATTTGTCTTTACTGATACACATTGTAAAATTTTTGGCCTTGTTCATGATTTCCATTATCATGCAAGATCAAGGTTAATTGTTTTTTGAACATTTTATTCAGATCTTCAATGATAAGAGAAACTTCATCAAAATGACCTACTTCTTTTACTTTATTATGGACCTCACTCTATGTGCCCTAAATGTACAACTGAGCAAAATTAGGCCTTCTTCCACGGCTGATAAAGAGCCGACCTTGGGATGATTTTGTTAACAGATTCGAAAACCACGAGACTCGCTGCTGCTGTTCATATTATGATGCACTTTCCTCCGTTGATGTAAATGCAAATATAACATCGTCCATTCAAGATGTCATATATGGAAATTTCGGGTATAAGTTTATATAGTTACCAAAAATTAAGATAAAATACACGATACCATATATTGAAAACTCTAGTTAACTTGATATCTTTATGAAAAAAATTATGGCAAGAGCTTCTCTGGCTTCTCATGACAGAGACACTTTGAGATCTCTGCAACTTTGTTTACAGTCTTTAAAGTTAAATTTCAGCGTTCAAGAAGACCAATTTATGAGACGATGCCTTTTCTATGTATATCAACATATATTCTCTCTATAAAGGGACGATCATCATAAGCTTTTTCTGACGTCTTAGATGCTGTTGTTTTGGATAACTACATCTAGTTGCTGGAGTTTTCATACATGGGCAACAAACGCATGGGTAATTGCATCGACATAGCCCGTAATTTCCCAATATAGCGCCTGGATGGCGGAATTCGGATCATATGGTTTGACCTATGATGCATGATGAATTACATAAATGGCATAGCATAAGAATGCATATGACATGACAAACAGATGACATGATATATGATGCAGCTTGATAAAGAAAAAGATAGCACGGTTAAGGGTGCACATGACATAAAACTGAACAAACAATGTAGCACGAGGATGTAGAAACGAACGCAATGAAATAGCATGAAAATGCCTAAGTGACATTACAACGTAACGTAAGGGTACACTCTACAGAATACCAGATGACGATGCAAATACTCATCACATAATAGAGATATGCATAACATAACACATTATCACATGACATGATGACTGAATAAATAACATGGTGTAAGGAGGCATGATAGATTTATGGCATGACAAATGAACGCATGACAGAACATAAGAATGCGTGACATAGTGACGAATGCTAAGTGAAGTTAAAACATGAACACTAGGCGCAAATTTCGGTCAGTACCATATTTTCTACTTTACCGTCAAAATGAAGGCCTCCATGTTTAGTATGGTAAGCGAAGTAGTACCAACGTCGTTTTGATTGAACTCTTGCTATCAACAGGCTTTAAGTGGAAAAGTACAAAAAAAATCATTAAATTAATTTAATTTATTAATGTCAATTTAGTTATTAATTTTTTAATTAGACTAATTTAATCCTAAATCTTTTCATATTTGCCAATTTAGTTTATCTAGTTATTTTTGGCCGTAAATTGCTAATATGCACATTGACCCTCCTAAATGGCTTACTGGCTGATGCTACCGTGAACATTTTTAATAATATTTTAATAATTATTTGAATTTTTAATAATTTTTTTGTTCTTTTCTTTTTATAATAATTATTATTTTTTCCTTTCATTTTGGTTGACCTTCACCCAAGCCCTTGTAGATTTAAGTGAGGTTGGCGAGGGCTCGCCTCGCTAGACCCGGGAGGCATGAAGGCCTTAGGCAAGGCCATTGCGGTCTTACCGGCCATAGGTGAGGGCATGATGGCCCTCCTTGGGGCCTTTGTGACCTTGTAGGCCGCAGAGAGGGCGCAAATGCCCTCGCGAGATTTGGGCAATTTGTGACCATCTGTTGGCCAAAATCGAAGAAACAAGAAAGAAAGAAAATAATAAAGTCACTAAACAAACTTAAGCCAGGCTGCAGAATCATTTTATTTCAATAATAGTTTTTGTGATAGAAATGGTTTTTTTTTTTTTTTTTTTTTTTTTTTTTTCCCGATTCTATTCCTGGTTTCTGAACATCAAGCGCATTTTAATTATCCAAAATTTATATTTTTGAAATAGAAAAACGCATTTGGCATGACCTCAAATTCTTTTGTGATTTAAAATTTTTGTTAATTTAATGATAATTTTATTAGATTTTTTTTTCTTCTTACTCCTTTAGCTTGTAGCCGAAGACCTCATTGAGTGTTATCGGCCCCTGAGGCCGGAGTATAGCCATCGGTGAGACCTCCCGACCTCACCAAGCCACCATGAAGTCGCTGCTCAGCCATGCCGAGGCTGACCTAGTAATGGCTCTAAGAAAATCTGACTATTCCTAAAGAAGCAAGGACTACA